>JBAMHX010000021.1:9530352-9545614 GCA_037177515.1 Pseudomugil tenellus
ATATTTCCCTGTAATGGGTTAACAAAGAACAGAGTAGATTATTTTATTCAGTTAAGAAAGAGCTTGTAGAAACATAGAGTTTTAGTTTTCTCATTTTAAGATGGCTAAATGACTGTAACACAATATACAGACTTGTTCCTATAAGATCCGTCCTCGTTTAAAACTAACAAATCCACATATGTGATATATTTCTCAAGATAGTTGTTTGAATGAGTTTTTTTAGCATAACAACTGTATTTCAATCCAAATACAATACCAAATACTAAAAAAGGTGAGGGAGTTTTTTATTCCTGTAAAATACCTTGAAATCTTTATTCTCCGTTGATATGGTAAAATGCTAGAGTTAATGGTTTTTTTTCCACCCCAGAGGGCCTCATGATCTCCAGTGTGGAGTGCTTACCGGAGGAACCAAAGCCTAAACGCGGTAGACGATCCTGGCCGAGGAAAAGGGTCGCGACACACACGTGTGACTACGTTGGGTGTGGGAAAACGTACACAAAGAGCTCCCACTTGAAAGCACATCACCGCACACACACAGGTTTGTGTTCTCTGCAGTTTTTCTTGACTGTTTCTGGCACCTTTTCCAACCCCATGTAAAGCAGGATATTCTCATTAACCAGTTACTTTCAGTTGTTGTTCAGGTTTAATATACTGTTTTTTTTACAGTTGAATAATTCAAACAGTCTTTTTAGTTGCACATAATGAACCCACATGGTGACATACAGTCACCAGACGAGGTTAGTTGGGTAAGGGGTGGGGTTTAATGTGGCTGGTGCGGTGAAACAGGTTGATACTAATCCCTGCTCAAACACAAACTCCAGGCTGATAGCCGTGGCCTTTAAACACGAGCTGCAGGACAGGATGGACCTCTTTTCTCCTGAAGGTGGGGAAGCCGGGGCCATTTTAACCTCAGGGCTGTTGCTAACTGCTCTGTGTGCATTGTGTTTCCATCAAAGGGGAGAAGCCGTATCACTGCGACTGGGAGGGCTGCGGCTGGAAGTTTGCACGTTCGGACGAGCTCACTCGCCACTACAGGAAACACACGGGCCATCGGCCGTTTCAGTGTCAGAAATGTGACCGGGCCTTTTCTAGGTCAGACCACCTCGCTCTCCACATGAAAAGACACCTTTGAGAATCGGAGAATTGGTTAAAGGACCAGACGTGACGACAAATACTTCAATATGAACATATGTATGTTTGCAGAACTCTGAACAAACTTGTGCACTACACCTTTTAAAACCAGAACTTGCCTTCAAGCCGGCGTCAAGCAACGAGACAAGCTGTGGTGTTCATGGCTAAAAGAGCATTACTCCTATGAGAGGCTTCTCTCGCACGTTGCACAGGTGACTCGACAACACCTCTCAGTCAGGGTTGTAAACTTTTTATTAAAGGGACCAAACTGGAATTTGTCCTATTTAACCGACAAAACTTGGAGGACCAGGTGCCAACAGCTTTTAACTGGAAACGTCAGGGAAACCAGGAGCAACACACAAAACATCTCCAGAGGCCTTCTACCAGCAACATGCCATCACAGGCTCTACTACACACTGTTCCAAATACTGTATTAATAAATACTTCTATATTTATATTCACATTTCACCTGCAATGCCACTGATTTCAGGTACAATGTTAATTTATACAGAATGGTGCTCAGTAATTCTGAAGGTTTTTTTTTTTTTTTTAATAAAAGGTACCAAAGAGTAAGGAAATTGAAAAGTGCCATATAGTTGTTCATGTGTTTCTAGGAAACCTCTTTCACAATCTGACTTCAGGTGAACACTTCTCTTTTTAAATGGTGATGGCAATCTTCCACGCACTGCAGCTGCAAAGTGCAATAATTTATGAGACAGTCATATTTTTGTATTGAATGAATAACTCTGAACAAAGATTTGTTTTGTTTATAGCCAGAATATGTAATATAATCTTGAATTTTGTAGATTTGTAAATAGAAATGCTCTGTTATTGTTTTGTATTTTACAGCATGATAAAATAAACTGTATTTCAAATAAGAAAACCAAAACAACCCCCCTCCCTTACCCATAATCTTCGATTATAGCTCCGAAATAAATGCATGTGCCATGCATGTGAAGCCAAGTCTCCTTCTTAATAGTTATGAGAGTAATGGAGGAGCATGTTACAACGGTGGTAATCGCTCGGTCACCAACACAATATCCTCCGATAATGGTGGGACCGCCTCGGGCAAACTTACACAATGTTGCTGTTAAAAAGATTTTCCAAAGAAAATTCACTCCTACAATGTCCTGTTTCCGCGGATCTCTCTTTCCACCTGTCAGGGGAAAGAAAGGAGAGGACAACTAAGTTACTGGTTGACATTCAAGGGTGACACCAGATCTGACTGTGAGCTAAAACTCTCAAGTGGATGATATGAATAAAAAACCCACAAAGAGCCTGCACTAGGACGAGGTTTGAGAGGCTTCTGTGTAATGATTATAATCATTATGTATCATCTTGCCGAGTGCAGAGGCATGCTGCCTTAAAATCCCTTTGCACTTATGTCGAACAATTTTTAATGCTTCAAATGAATCCAGCATGTTCTCAAACCTAATGTGCAGTAGTGACTCAGAATGATTTTTTTCCGTCAGTACTAATGCTTTAGTCAAAGCTGCTGGGAGCGTGTAGCAGAGTGGTGCAAATGGAAGCTTTAGTAATGTAAATTTCAGTTTAAACAACATGAAAAAACAAAAGTTCAAAGGTTTCATTTAGAAAAAGATTGAAAATTAAGATTGTATTTGAATGTATATTTATTTTAAAAAATGGTGGAAAAGATTTCAGGTGAAAAAGAAACAGCAAATATACCCAATGGTGCAGGTTTGACTTCCTGGCCAGTAGAATTTTTTTTTTTTAAATAGTTTCATTATAAGATGTAGAAAATGTGAAGAAATCTCTGAACGTTTTAGCCCAAACAGTAATCAAAATGGTGAAAGTTGGGGCCTTATATTTCTGCGCTATAAAGACACAATTTTGTTAGAAACCAGAGCATGAGCTCAGACACAGTTGTGAAACAGTCACTGATAGAAGCTACAGGTCTGCAATGCAAAGAAAAAAACATAAAAACAGACTCTAGAAACACTGCAGCCTTCTTTGAACTCTTCTATTTGATCAATCAAAACTTGAAAAACTTGAAAGCGGATTCCAGTAAAGAAAAGAAGCGGAGAGGAAGAATCCAGGGCTTACTGTGATGGTAAAGGGAAACATAGGTGGACATATCACGGGAAAACTTGCACAATTACAGTAATACCGAGAGAAGTATGCGTCACTTCATCTGTTTGCTGTCCAAACATCCTTCTTATGACCGTAGTTAAAAATATGGTTTCAAATGACTGTCCCTGTTAAAACTTTGGAAACGTGGCAGCAGTACTTTCTGAAATATTTCTATTAATTTCATTTAAAAAGTTGCAGTTTTATAAACATACTGTCACTCGCTGAATTACAATATAGCTTTAAAAGCTGTGATCTGTAATGAGTGAGGTGTATTTAAAGTGATATTCTATACGGTTACAAGCTGCATAAAAAATACATTCAGCATTACAAACTAAAAAAAAGAAGCATTTGCATTTATTAAGAATAAGAAATTGACAACACGTGTCCCCAGAAGCTATAGTCCCATGAAATCACATTTTTCTGTTAAATACAGGATTTAAGTCATACACCTTCAGACTGGCAGTGCTTGGAGATTTTGTGGTCTATGTTGCCCCCTATAGGTTTATTTAATCTCCAAAATAAAACACACACACACACAAATACAGCCCATTTGGGAAATACAGGTAGATTATATCTCAATATTAGTTTAATAGTAATTTTCTGATATTGTGCTTTATTTATTTTTTAAAGTAAGAACTAATCCTGATCACTTAGTTACCATTTTACCAAGTTTTGTTTTTCAGAGAAATTCAGGTTATTTAATTTCTAAATAGTAGAAACTAAAGTATCTTCATCCACATGTTTAGCTGTTATTTCCAAAAGTGACTTTAAAAATCATTAAAGCTATAAATATGTTGCTTTAAGGCTAAAGATGTCTGTTTAAATTCGTCACAGCCATACTGGATTATCAGGATTTTTTCGTTCAGCAGTTTTACCTCAACAAGTCTTACACTAAAATGGTTTTATGCATCTATGGCACTTTGGGCAATTTTATTAAAACTAATTCTATTAATTCCCGTTCACAGCAATGAAAGATGTAAAACAAAGAAAGTCACAATCAATGTAGGTTGTTTTGTTCAACTTTTAATTTGTCATTTTTCCATTAAGAATGGATGAATACTGTCATAACCTCTTTATTTACCCTGAATTTGACTCATTTACAATGCAAAACACAATATATCAAACCAAACTTCAAACAAAAATCATATCTTATTTCAGGAAATTAAACTAAATTGCACAAAGATGAATTCTGATGCTAAATTTAATCATTCCTCTATTTTAAGCTTTTTTTTTGCCCAGCAACCATCAGCTGATAATGATCCAGTGTCATCGCAAGAGTTGAATGAAAAAGTGGTGAATAAAATGTAGTTTGGAAATTAAAAAGGCTTATTGTACACATATATTGAACGATTAAAAAAAAAAAGAAGCATGAGAACAACAATAAAGCTTCATTCAATCATCATCAAAGTTCTGTTGTAAAAGGAAGTTGGCAGCCAGGTTCTCGTTCTTCTCACAGGCAAAGTAGGCTTGTATAACGAGTCCCTCTGGAAACCCCAAAGCTTTTAGCTGAAAGTAGAGAAACAAATCAGTTAAATCACCTTAAGCAGCAACTAGGAATGTGTTGTTCTCGTTTAGGTTAGCTTAGCTGTAAATAGTAAAGATTTCGCTTTAAAGAAGGGGGGTCATAGTAGAGAACGATTTACTTCATATTCCAGAAGATGAATAAAATAAAAGAAGAATTTGAAAACAACCGTGTTGTGCTCCATCTCACCCTCTCAATGGCTTCTTTCTCCTGCGGCGTGACCTGGATATAGTTCGTATTACTTCCACCAGGAGCATCGCCTCCTATCCCTCCAGCTCCTCCCGGCCCACCTCCGCCACCTGCTGGCACTGCATCAGGATTGGGCTCGTTCAGCATCTGAATGAACTGCTCTTGGTGGTTGCTGATCTCCTACAGGGAAAAATAAACAGCTCAGAAAGGAGTTGTGTCATTCAACCGCACCAAACGAGGGAGAAACAAAATACTGACAACGCATGGAAACAGTGATGGAGACGTGACCTGTGTGAACGCACCTGACTGGAAACAACAATGCAAAATGCTCACACAGCTTAAAGAATTGTGACATGGTGATTATGTAACTGAGACAGGACTATTATGGAGGTGCATTTATTATTAAAACAGCCTACTGAACAAAAAAATAACCCAAAGTCTGGAAAATCTCTCACATCAGGTGGAGAAATGAAAGCCGACTCTTACTTACATCCTCGCGTTAGCTCTTTCAGGTTTGTGGCCTTTTGTTTGCAAGCAGCTCTCATAAAGGCTGGCCACGGCATTTCAATGGCGCTACAGTCTGGTCTTTAACTGCAACACCTTGATTATTATGTTTTTCAGTCAGCTGCAGATTTGCTGCTTTGCTTTTGGGCATTGTCCTGTTGCCAGAGTCTTTTTTGTCCAAGTTTTAACTGGCCTCACATCCGACTATAGAATATGCTGGCATAAAGAAAAATTCCTGGCTCACAGTTTATAATCTCATGTCAGATACAGTCCAGTGAGCTTGTGCAGGGTCAAGAGCATTGTTGCCCTCAAGCAGCTCCAGCTGTTGGCCTGCAAATATTTATGGACCAGAAAGAACTATTCTGGTATAAAGTTCTATCATGGGCAGGGTTTACTTTGAGCAGAAAAAAGCTGCTTAGTAACAAATTAAACAGCTGACAAAGTCATCATTTTCTTCAGTTAGAACTGATTACAGTGAAGAGTGTACTGACTTTCTTAGGACGAAGAACAAAAACTGATCCCCACCTTGGACATTACAGAAAAGCTGATTTAATTGTTTACTTAGATTGAGAGATAGAGCAGGTACTGTACATCTTATAAAAATCCTCAGGGTGCTGTGCTCAAAGACACCTGAAGAAGACCCCGTATGATACAAAGAGTTCATTAAATGTGTTTGCTGGAGCCTAAGACGGAGTGCGAACCATCTTCTATTCCACTGATTGGAAATCTTAAGAGTAAGTAAACAAACTGACTAACACAAGAGGATTTGGTAGAACATCAGCTCCTGTGCAAACAGGCAACTATCTTGGATGCTTTCCTCTAAATACATAAGCTTCCTTGCTTAAAAATGACTCCACATTGTTTAAAAAACGTAAAGCTTTGGACTTTTACACTTATTAGTAGTTTACATTTAGATAAATTATCCCATGAAGACAAATAACTGCTGATGTCCTTCCTCCTTGGCATTAACACACAGCTGAATGACCTAAATTACCAAAATGTCAACTTAGAGATGACCAGGCCAACTAATGTGCTCTGTATCAGGCATATGTTAAATAAACGACACTGGTCAGAACTAGAACAATTTCTCATAATCTTCTAATTTACTAGTCTTAACATTTTCTTTTACACATAATTATAGAAATGTGCGACGTGCTTTCAGAATTGTACTAAAAGCAAAAAGACGCATGATTTGTGTACAAAGATGAAAAATCCATTAGTTATTTTTTTTAAAAAACTATCCCTTCCTACTGATTTATAAATTGTACCCCCTTTTTTTTTTTTAGGAAACAAGTTAGTACGTTGGCGTGTACGACTTTAATATTACAGTAGAGACGCTGTTTTTACATCCAAAGATGTAGGTTTAGTGTCAACTGGAACCACAGCTGATGTATTAAAAATATATATATTACTACCACAAATGGAAAGAAAATAAACCAGTAGATGCAAATTATTTACAACATAATGAAAAAGGACCAATAGAGATACAGAGTTTCTGGTTCCATCTAGATTTTGCAGAACATTTCTCATGCTACATATAGTGGTATGTTCAATTTATGCTCCTCGTAGAGAACAGCTCGATCTGAAAAAGTGTTAAGATACAGTGTAGAAATTTGGAAACTGTGACCAGAAAAATAAATGTAATAATGAAACCAAAATTGTGTTCATGTTATGTTCAAGGCTGGAGGTTCATAAGACAACCATCGGTGACAAACCTGTGACACTTGCATTACACTTGTGTAAAATGAGAGTGTCCTTAAAGTAAACAATAATTTCACTGGATAAACCATATTAAATATGTTATTTGAATTTCAGCATTGTCATTTTAAAATCTCTTGTGACTTTTTCACCTGCAGGAGCTCTGGGTTCTCCCTGCCAATCTCCTGCAGCAAGGCTGGAAGCAGCGCAGCATTCTGCTGGATGAGTTGGCGCATGACGTGGAACTGAGGCTGACTTCTAAGAAAGCTCAAGGGATTACCTGAAAAGTATGAGTCAGAAAGAGTGAGCAGTAAGAAGCAGGAAAATTTGCACAGGAAGGGTTTTTAAAGAGACAAACATTTGTTTGTGAAAGCGCCAGTAATATTGGGAACAGGGCGAGCCATTTACCTCCCGCTCCTGAACTTGGTGAAGAGTCAGTGTTGGCAGGAACGGCAATGCCGCCAGCAGGTACAGCTGGAGCTGCACTCACAGGAGGCGCCACCGCATCTGGTCCTGTTGCAGCTACCTGATCTCTGCCGGGGATTCCCTGCAGGACAAGTCATGAATTAGACTGAATGAAATGTCCAACCAAAACAACAAGCTGATGTGTGACAACTTGATTTAAAAACAAGAAATCTTCATTTAAATAACTTAATGATTATTAAGAAGGCAACTTGAGTTCTGTTGCATTATGACCTGTGCAGGAATAGCAAAACTGTGTAACTGCTAGAAGTAGAAATGTGTCAAGTCATGAACCAAACCAGTAAACTGCTCTGAGGCCCTTTTTTTTTTTAAATCAAAGACAAAAGTCCTCTTACTGAAAGCAGGTATTCCACAGCTCGGTCTGGATTGTTGAAGCTCGCTCTCATAGCTGCCACCACCTGCTCCCTCTCGTAGCCCATCAGCATCATCTCATTTACCATGGCGTCATATGATGAACCTGTCACTACAGAGAAGGAAAGAAGTACGCACAAAGATAAAATATGTTGGCTAGTGTGACTTAAAACTCTTTTTTTCTTTTTTTGAGGCTCACTGCTTTATGAAACTACTTCTAAATTATGAACGGAAGCTATATAGTGCAAAACAAATCCTTCTGTTTCAGTACTGAAGATAACATAGTTGTCATTTCTTCATTTAAAATAAACACGTCGTGTCAAAACGTAAACATTCATGATATGCAGTTTTTTAAAATTATTTTACATAATTTCCTCCACTGCTTCCACCAGAAATACAAAAAAACCACAGATACATGAATCCTAATAATTACGATCTATCCACCACTTTCCGAGCAAAACACTGGAGGCTGCCATGACAACTGTTCGGGTCATCACTTCCCTTCCTCGCTAAATGCATTTAGTTCGATATATATTTACGCAAATGTCTCCTGGGATGACATGTGCTGTTGGATACATACAAAACTTGAGGAAACTTCCAGATTTTATGAATGGAGCATGTTACAACCATAAAGTCACTCGCAAGATGATGCAGAGAGATGAGGTGATTTCACAACGAGTCGCAGCTCGTTGAAGTTAAAACACCCACAAAGAGGATCTTCTTCTGCTCTTATTATTTTGTTGATCATAAACCGATAGAACTGCATCCAGATTGTGAAATATATCTGAGCTACAAACGATCAGCAGCAAATTAGAGGCGAAGGATAACTAATTAGCATGACACCTGCTTCCACATGCAGCAGTGTAACAAAGAGCCTTTAAGTACTCTGATTATTAATGCATAGTAGTTCATGAGGTATCTTTTATTTCTTACCGTATTTTGATGACCATAGGGCAGACTTAAAAGTGTAATGTGTTGTGTGACTTTCAGAAAGCAGCTGTCGGAGAGGACAGCATGAGAACCGAATAGAGATGTGTGGCCGCACTGAAGTAAAGTGAAGTCAAGTAAATGAACAAGGACCAACAGCTTAATAAAAAGGAAGAAATTGACTAAAACTATAAATACTCTGCAGCAGAATCCTGTTTACATTGGATCCCTGCCAGAAACAGACTTTTTGCCAGTTTGTCAAAGTAAATATCGAGCTGCAGCGGAGGCTGTAGCTAGCTGTCACTTCGACTAGCTAATGAAAATGTTAGAGTTGACGATGGGGCTATAATCTCTCTGTTCTGTCTTCTTTTGATTAAAATGCGACCCGTGTATCCATCTTTGAGATTTGTCCATTGTTTGAGTGATGAAAGTAATGAAGTTTTTTTCTGAAGCAGTATTACCTTTTAAAACAACACTAGTTTATCATTATTGCTAATGTAGCCGGAAGAGCAAAACAAATTTCGGCACAATGGATTATGGTAACGGGGGCCGCCAAGAAAGATTAGAGCTAAAAAATATTTACATAATCCAGAACATGTGGATAAAAAAGAACTGTGCTGTTAGATTTCGCCTGAGTTGCCTGAACTACATTTATCATGAGGAACAACAGGTTAAATGTTACCGATTTAGCCAAACATGTTAGAATGAAAACTGACTTCCTGTGGTACATAGATACACCTAGATTTAACGTCGTCTTCCTGTGTGGGACTATACAATCCCCTCCTGATGCAGCTCTGATACAGACTTGAAAACTCAACCAGAAAAGGAGAGGGTGTAAAATATTTTTAATTAGACATTTTTTAAGTGATTATATGAATATTCACCAGAAATGCCGGTGCAAATGACAGAAATCATTTGCACCGCAAATGATCAGAATTCATTACATTAACAGACTCGTGCTTTTACACTCAGAAATAAATATATTAATATAAGATAATAAATCCAGACAACAATGACTATTTCAGATCAAGCCTTACCTAGAGTTGAAACGGCTTCATTGATCAAGTTTGTGTTGGTTGAAACCTCAGAACTTCTGCAAGAGAAACAGACCTTGGGTGTGGCGTGACTTACGTCATGTTTCCGGACAGACAGAATGAAATCAAACAAATATTGAAAAACAAACATCTTCTCATTTTTACCCAACAGGGTCGGAAGACGGTTCGGCTGTTGAAGATGGTTTCTCCTCCGATTTGTCGTCAGTAGAGGTGCTCTCTGCTGGTTTGTCCGGACTGGACGATGAAGCGGAGGGCGCTGCAGGAACTGTAGGGACGGTAGTGCTGGGGGCAGCAGTGACTGGTGAAGGCTGTGGGTTGGCCGGGGATGTTTTAGTCTGCAAGACAAATTTAAAATGATAAAACATGGAAACTTGTTTAATTTTTCAGTTTGCTATAATCAAAATGCTGATTCACATTTTACTCATTTCATCTGCACTTATATAAAATCCAATTAAGGAATATTTATTTTGTATAAGTCACAATAAGAAGGTATTGCAAATAAAAAAATGCCACTTCAACAGCATCACTACAGTTACACACATACAGTAGTTGTAAGCATTTGCACAAATGAACTAGAAAAACACCACATCATTTATGAAGCATAAGAGAGTGTAAACAGGAAGCACCGGTTGCCTAGCTACCAATAAAACTAGGTATTAGATACTAGGAAGAGTCATAGTGGAAAGACTTGGGTGTAAAAAAACCTCAACAAATTCACTTAGCCAAACCTGCCCTGCATTTTAGGTCTATGTGAAAATTCAAAATAACTTGAGCAGAAATTATCCCAAAACTCTGAAAGAAAAATCCACGAACATTTAAGTCCAGGTTTAAAGTGCACACCAACACAAATATAAACGACGACGCGGGTGGAAAAACACATTTAGAGTCACTGCAAAGCAGCAAAATGGTTGACAGAAGCTAAGACACACAGCAGTGGACAAATGAAAATTATGATAACCTCGAGGAAAAAAAAAAAAGCTACACAATCTCTTGATGTTCAAGCTTATTGGTGCTGTCAAACGTTTAACAGAGGACCTTAAAACTTACCAGTGAAGAAAATACCAAGAAAACTAAGCTTAGAAAAGGTGAATTAAATAGTTTTTAGTAGAAATAAGAAAAATAGGACACTGAAAATTTGGAACAAGAGTTTAAAAAAAAGAAAATCCATGTCGAGCTTGTCTATAGCAAACTCAGGCAAGTGTAGCCAGTTATAGACAATAATCACTACTCGGTACTACTTGTTCCTGTGCACCAGGACAGATTTTCCAACCCGAATAGAGAGACAAAAGTGGAGGACAGGGGTAAGAAGGTCAAAAACCTATCAAGGTTTGGTATTAAAGGACATTATGTTCTACTCATGAAAAGGAAAAAAAGATGATTTGACATGAAAGCCTGCAATTTAAAGAAAGCTGTTTTCTAATTTCCAAACCTTTGTCACCATGACGACAACAAAGTTCTTTTCATCGATTTTGTATTCCTTGAGAGCTGTTTCATCGCTGAGGATTTTACCTGGAAGAAGAAAGATTAAGGAAGATCATCTGAAAAGCTAAAAAAATCTATCCATTTATTGTCTTTAATACAGTTCTGAAAAATAATAATTTAATTAATTTTAAATTAATTAAAAATAGTGTTATAAAGAACTTGCTGATGTGGAGGAGGTCATCATACCAGCATATATCAGTTTCTGACCCGCAACTGAAAAATTGTCCTTTCCCTTCTCCTGCTCAATTCTCTCTTTTAATGTTTTCACCTGTGAAAGGAATCAAAACATTTTTTACTTACAATTACATTTATTTCAGAATCCTTAACATTAAAAATCAATAGGATTTGCTAACACATTGACTCTACCTTTACTACATGCATAGTCCCTGTTAGGGTAAAAATAAAGTCCAAAGTGTACAGTAATTACTTCCACAATCATAAAACTGAAGTACAACAAACATGATCTGACTGTTTCAGACAAAAGTTATTCGGAAAATAATCCTCACTTCTAACTACAGACTCAAGTAATATTAATTTACAATAATTTAAAGCAATTAAAATGATGTAACCCCCCCCTTCATTGTAATATAAACCCCACTGTTGTTCCAAATATATGCTTAGTAAACCTAACCCTATGCCTTGATCTAAAACTAAAGTTAAGTGTTAAACGTTTCTTCCATATTGTCAAATCTACACTAATCTGAAACCATATGCGGGCTTCGACTAACTGCTGACATACAAACACTTTAACAACTATTACCTAAATTACACCAACCACTAACAATATAAACCAAGAAATGAGACTAAACCACCCAAATCATTTGTATGTCGAGAATGAATGTGTCGTGTTTTCACAAATCTATCCAGTGATCCGTCTATGATGAGATAACCAAAAACTGTACTCCGTTCCAGGACATAACCAACTCCCACTCCACCCCCTCCACAAATGTTTCTTTAACTCTCACCGTTTCTTCTTCGTCAATATCAATTTTGAACGTCTGCTGTTGTAAAGTCTTCAAAGTGATCTGCATGTTGTCGACTCAGTGTTGAAGTCCTGGCCTGGTTAATTCAGATAAAGCCAACTTCAAAGATTCTTAACTGTTTTTTGTTGTATCATTACAAACTGTCAGCCGCCATGACTTTTCGGTTGTCTTCTTCTACGCTACATGTCCAGGCTCGAGTGCTCCTAGCGGATAGAACGGGAATAACAACAAATTAACAGCTGGGCTTCACTCATTTGTAAATTAAATAATTATTCACTTCCTTTGTTCAAAAAGCATAGATAGAAAAAACAAATAAATAAATAAATAAATAAATATTTTGCATGTAAAAGTATTGTAAATAAATAGTTAAGATAGCATAGATAGTAAATAAATAAATAAATAAATATTTAGCAAGTAAAAGTATTGTAAATAGATAGTAAAGATAGTATAGATAGTAAATAAAGAAATATTTAGCAAGTAAAAGTATTGTCTTGAATACTGCAGTTAATAATGATTATTTAATAATTGTCCTTGCAACAATATAAGCAATATTTATACAATATGCATGATATAAATGTATGTTAATAAATAATTATTTAAATGACAATGGACTGCGTCCAAAGCAAAAGTTTAGCAGTATCAGAGCTGTAGAATTTGTTGAGTGTAGCTTTTTTCAATCAATCATTAGACAGGTCTAGGTGAAGGCCGTAATTCATCATTGCACGAGCTCAGAGCAAAGCAAAGCCATGATAAATGTCAAGAGAAGAGGTGGATATGATCCACAGTTGTGTGTTGTTTTGAAATTAGGAAAGGTCTCGTGCTATTAGTTGACCGTCTGCCAGAAACTGATTGGAAGGAGCATGTGCCGCATGATAATGCTGCTGTCACGCCATGACAGTAGGCAGTAGCATTGGGTTAGATTGTTTTAATGAAAATAACAACTTGCAATTTGCTTAAACTATCAGTTGAGTGTTGTTTTGCTAAGTTACTGGGAGCTTTCAGCACAATACTTAGCAAAATGTTAAGAACCTTCAAAAATGTTCAAGAGAGAGTGAGTGAGGAACATAAAGAGTTGAGGACTATTCTACTGTGGTGATTGAGGTTGCTGACTTTGTCTCAGAAACCCCCAGATCCCTGTTCAACTAAGCATCTGTGTCACACATGGAAATGTGAAAGTGTGATCCAAAGAGACTAAATGAGACACACCTCACAGCTAACAAACCTTGAAACACTGTTAAAGTTTTGTTGTCTGACACCAAAGACAAACTTTAGAAGTCTTGTGGAATTTGAGAGAATTTCAATCATCCATCCAGCATTTAGTCTTTATGTTTTTTTGTATTCCTATGATGTTCAGATCTGACTCCGACGAGCCTGACAAGTGTAAAAAATAATATGCTGGAGCTCAATGCAGCCTCTTGTCCAGGCCGCTACTCCGGTATTGACGAACCACTCCATCTTACTTTTGATGACTGCACTTCTGAATCTGTCCATTCTTATGCTCCACTTCTTTCTTGTTCCCTATGCCACTCCTTGTCCTTAGATTTCTTGCATTCATACTTTCCCTTCCATCCAGCTATCACAGGAGCAGTGCCATCACTGGCCTTGGCCCGAACACTCATTAGACATTCCCTATGTTGCTCTACTCATCAGCAGCACTGTCCTCCTTTTCCCACTTTACTGTGGTTGTGTCTCTTGCTCCAGTCTCCAGGGGTCGTCAGCCTGCCACTGCCCCCTCTGAAGTGGTGATCTGCAGAGATTACAATCTGACTCCTGGTGACTTGGAGATATTTTTAAGAGATGATGTTAGACATGTGAAATAAAGACCAAACCCATTCTAAAATTGGCGTGACAGGAAATGCAGAGGATGTGTAAAATTGACACTCTCCAGTGTTATGGACTGAAAACCTGAAAACAGATAAATGAAGCTGGTGATCTCAGTGACTTGTGGTAAAAAGGGTGCAAGAATTGCAGTATTTTGTGCAAGTAGACAAAATAGACACTTGGAGAGCTGCACAAGTAGGCTAGACACTGGCATTTGGGGTTTTGGTCAGCAAAACTTGCAAGCCGGTTGCAAGGTTTAGAAGAGGAGTGCAGAGAGAAGGAGCGGAGAGGTGTAACACAAAGTGAAGGACACTAAAATGTCTTCTCAGCCCAGAACTATTTCCTGCAAATAAAGACTATTGGTTGTTCCAACTCTTCTATGGTGACTTACAAAGAAACAATTCTGTCTCTGAAAAAGATAGTCTCAAATAAATTCTACAGAGCATATTAATACAATGACATTTAAACGCTTGAGGAGTAATAAACCTGGGAAATCCCTCATTGGGAGAATTAATTACTATTACTGACGAATATCATCCAAAGAGTACAAATACATTTTTTATTTAACATGGTGAATAGCCTACAGCTAACCTTATGGTGTGTGGATCGGAAATACTACCTTTTGTTTACAGCATGCAAGCATTCTGACAGAAATCATGTTCACGGCTCTGTTAAAAATGTTATCATTAGCTTTTTTAACAGAGCTGCTCACATTCACTAGTTATTTAATAAAATCAGGCACAGATGTGTCAATGGATCACAGCAATGAATGTTGAAAACATGTCACAGGTAAAATGTCAAATATTGGAAGTATTTAGATAACATAAATATCAAAACTTTGAAATGTTAGGTATTTAGTTGAATGTTATTTGAGGAATCCAATATATAATAATGTCTTGAGATATAGTTGGCCTACCATACCATACATAAAACATACAAATCCAACAACAGTGTGTTTTCCAGCAAATGAATGGATGAAAGGATGCTGTTGTGGAAATTAATAGGAAGCAAATTATTATGATATA
>JBAMHX010000021.1:9545987-9574358 GCA_037177515.1 Pseudomugil tenellus
TATATATATAATTTGCTATAAATAAGGAGGACAGGGATATAAAAGTTAGGATTGTCTATTGTCTAAAAAACTATTTTTTTTCTTTCTCTTATATTATAAATTGGTAATTAAATATAAAATAGAAAAGAACTATGTCTGATGAAGATTAACATCAAAGTTGGCACAACTCGTTTATAATTTTCCCATACCGCGGTAAGTATATGGTAGATGGAAACACAATTAACTGTTATCTGATAACTTTATTATCAAGTTAAAAAAAGACAATGAATTACAATATTTACAGAATATCCAGAGATAAATGGAATAAAATTGTAAACAATCATTCTAGGCAACATCACAACCCACCATCAGGTAATCAGATTTATATGGGGAAAAAGGCAAGAAGGAGATATTCTATTTCAAACTATGAAGACAACAGTCTGAAAAGAGAAATGCATCGGAAACAAACTAAACATATATACAAGTATCCAGTGTGTTGTCAGCAGGGGCTTAACTTTGGGTAAACTGGGAATTACAGTCTAGAGACTGCACACAGTGAGGGATTCATAGTCATTTTCCATTTAAATGATCACAGAACAACAAACAATGTTGGGTTGACAGCTTCATTACCCAGACTGTCTCGCTTCGTCATCTGGTTTACACTGGGCTGGGCCAAAGCTGCCTCACAAAGCTTATTTCTACAACAACTATTTCCAAAGAATTTCTACTTTCATGAAAATACAAGCTGGTCCAGTAAAACAGAAAAAAAACGGCTTGAGTTTCAGCACCAACTTAACTGGTTTTTAAGGTATTTCAAGGAGCGAGGAGAGAACAGCATCATCCTCTCCTATTGCTGAACGGGGACATTTGGAGTCTGTGAGCTGATGTCTGTCCTTGTTGGGGATAAAAGACAGTGGAGTGTCAGGATGGACATGGACTTGCCAGATCTCATCTGTAGGCTGACTGAAAAGCCAGATGATTGTTAAGCTTTGAGGAAGAGCAAGCAGTTCGTGTTGTCTGCTTGTCTCATCCAATGCTATTTCTTTCTTTACAAAAAAGGAGAATGTCCTGCCCTTTACGAAGTAGAAAACACCATAAGTTCCCTTTTATGTTTACTTTGTTAAAACCCACACTGAGCTTCCTTTCTGCTCATTCCCATTACAGTATGAAAAGGGCTTTTCTTTTATTGCAACCAGACATTGGACAACAGCATAATAATGTTGGACTAAAAAAAAAACAAAGGTTAGCTTAGCTA
Source organism: Pseudomugil tenellus (assembly GCA_037177515.1). NCBI lineage: Eukaryota > Metazoa > Chordata > Actinopteri > Atheriniformes > Pseudomugilidae > Pseudomugil > Pseudomugil tenellus. The sequence continues at coordinate 9,547,222 of JBAMHX010000021.1, forward strand.
TCATTTTTATACGTCTTTTCATTTTTTCATTTGCAAACTGAAAACACCTAAAGGAAAACAAGGTTAGATAATCCTCTCTGAAACACCACAATTCAAACACTTAACAAGTAGTTTTATTTTCTATACATGGCTGCAAACATGTAGTTTACCTGGGTGGAACTCATAAAACTTTTAGCTTCAAAAGTTTATACCCCAAACCCAGATTTTGTATTTCTGTAAATAGTCCAATGCTTAAAAATGACAATTACAGCAGCAAACACAGCAGGCTTGGAAAATATTTTGGTACCAAGAGCACAAATGCATTTATTGCATTCCTCTACACTTTTATTTTAGAGCTCTTTGCCATTTAGTTTCAGATTGTTGAACTTTCTTTTACTAATTTAGTTGGAACTAATCACAAATTGCATTGAATTGCTATTCAATTCTCATAAGGCTTTAGGGCATACAAGCAGCAACTTCCAACAAATACAATCTCTGCTTTTTGTCAACATCAACACTAAGATTATGTTGTGGGAAAAATGAAGCACAATATTTCCACACAGATATTTCCATACACAATGAGAATTTAACGGGGTCTTTAAGATGAGAATATGACACCTTCTAAAAGTCAGTCTTACAGTCGCAGTATCATCTGAATAAAAGAATCTAAAATGCTCTGTTTACACTTGTCTTTTCAGCATAGCCTTCACATCATAAGAGGATCAAGACTGGAAATCAGTCCAAAACGTAGAAGACGTGCTGGGAGCACTTACTCCAAGGAAACAATGCAATCACCAAAGGTCCAGATACTGCCAATTAAGCAAACGTGGCCCCAAATATACAAGATATTTCCGGGAATTTTGATTTGTTGTATTTGAAATGTTATAAAAAGCACATATAGATATTAGAACCTGCAATTCTATCCTCTATCATCTTCTCATGAGAGAACTCATTAATCAGGGTGGAGGCAGAAGTTTAAAGAGTTTCTAATCAAATCTTGGCAGAAGGCTAAATGAGACCCTTTTTTTTTAAGCCTCCACGTCACTGCATTAGATGCTGCAACACATTTCACTGCTCTGATGCTTTGTTAGGCCCAGATTTGATACTCATTAAACGACTTTCCATGTATGCCATTACAACATAGAAGAGAATAAGTTAAATTTGCAGTTGGTTCCAGACATTTTTTATTCATCTTTTATCTTTTTAGTATAAAAATAATTAATGTTGAGAGAGAACCTGGGTGTGTTCCTTGTTAATTCACAGCGATTTGTGTGTATCTTAAAGCCATTAAAGCCATACAGTATCTGTATTGAGTTGGATTGTAAGGCACTTACACACTGGTTTCAACACACAACCGAGGTGGTCGACACTTGGTCTGAATGTAGTGTGGTTTGATTCTGTGCACAGTCTAATCTCGACCGCACCCAGTGGTTCATACTGTCTGGAGCGAAACTGGAGTCTTGCAGTCACACAGTTTGCAAGGAAAAGACAAGTGTAATCTTTGTTACTTGGCCGTTATGGCGGAACACCTGCACATGGAGTCATGACACGTTATGCACATCTGCTGTCAAGCTGACTTCAGTTTGCTTTACAAACAACGAGACATTTCATAGGGAAATGGGGATTTCTAGGACTTCAAGGGAACTGAACAACAAAAATAAAACAGGGAAAGGGAGCCAGGAGTCACAGGTTGAAGGCTTATACGTAGTATAATATTAAGGGATTGAAATTACAACTATTTACTGCAAAAACCGGGGGAAATTGAAAAAATCTTCCCAACTGAAAAAAAAACAAACTCATGACTTGTGGATTATACGAAAAAGATAAGGTGCGACTCTTCCTTTAGTAAAACTTCTATACATTTAGAACAAAATGAAAAAAAAAATCCCAATTTGCCAAGACATATGAACTGGTTGCTCTTTAGTGGGCAATGGTTGCAAATGCTTTTATACTTTTTTACTTTTTTACTTTAAAGTGAATTCACAGAACCCCTGTTTTGGATGAGCAGGGAGGACAGTACAGTAAAGGTGGTTCAAATAATAAAATGCTAAATTGAATCAACTGTTTTGGACAATATTGTTTATAAATAGCTTACTTTATTATCTAGGTGGGATCTGTCACTGTAGATTTGACCAGAATGTCAGCAATATAGAGTTCTGTTCACTATTGGTTACCAATATATTAAGATCTGTCCTAGTGGACTGCCCATTTCAAGAGCTCAGCCGTTTTATGCAGCACAACCTAATACTTGTATATGTAACACCTAAAATTTACTAATGCACCAACTTATAAAAAGTCACTTTTCTTATTTTTCAGCTTCTTTGTTTCTTTTTAAGTTCAAACTTTGCCATCCCGAGCACTGACTCCGTCTCTTTTCTATCACAGTATCCCAAGAGGCCATGAGTTCAACCAAGCTGTTGATCCTTTTTGGTGTCAAGCATTTCTTTGTCTTCCACATACTGGCTTTGACTTGTCAGTGATAGATCAGCAGGATTTCCTTCCTCTTTGCTGTTGCTGGCTAGGTCCAGTCTTGTGTCTGCAAACACAGAGGAGCCAGTGGAAGATGGAGCAGAAGCCTCTATTGCCGAAGAGGAGCTGGTGTCAAGCCGGTTGTTGTTAACTACCCTGAAGACGAAGGAGGGGGATGTGTGGAAAGAAACAAACAAATATGAGACATATTACAGAAGATGTCCGATTGTGTTTTAATGAAAACATAAAACACATTATCTAAAAAAAGACAAGAGCTACAGCCCTTCAGTATGTGTGACTAAAACTTTTCCTTCAGAGAAATAAGGGAATTTCTGGCATTTATCTAAGGTCTATGCCAAACGACCTGTAAATATGTTTGATCTTATGCATTTCAAAGTGTAATAAAAGCAGAGAAGATGGGAAAAAAAACACTCACATGCCATGTCGAAGGACATGCCGCTCCCATTCGAGGCTGTTGGTGAAGCAGCGGCCGCAGAACTCACAAGGAAGACGCTTCTCTGCACTGCTTGGCCCAGAGCCAGTGCTGCTGCTGGGGGATGCGAGGACTTCTGGGAAACAGGGTTCAAACGCATCATCACTCTGAGAATCATGGGTGTGAAAATCCTCTTTGAATTACAGGCAAGGTTGTCGTATAGGTTGTCATTTCAATTATATGTGTTGTTTCTGGAAGCAAGAATTACACAACATGCATGCATTTCCTATTTCACCTTGTCTACATGCAGGTACTTAGTTTTGTCATTTTAGAACTTTTTCTTCTAGTAAAAATCATTGTTTTTAACCACCAAATTATGAGGCAGGAAGGGTGGCATGAGAAGCTGTCCTCTGTCCTCCTACAGGAAACTAAGCTTGTGCTGTTACGTAAATGGACTGCTATAGATACCACTTTTCCAGCCCTGATAATACACTCTGACCAATCAATGGATCCCCCTTCTTTAAACAGCTCAGCTCACGTTTATCACTCGTATTAAAATTTTCACAGATCACATATAGATCAAATACACCTGGTTAGGTTGAGAATGTTTCGTTTCTGGTTGTGGTCAGGAAAAACATGGCTTTAATTTCACCACTGACCATGACCTACATGTTTCTCACAAAGCATTGCTGTGTGACATGGTGTCCACCTACCCAGAAACTAATCTGGGATTTAGTTCTTGGTGAACCTGTCAGTATCTGTTTAACCATAGTTTTACCTGCTTATTTAGCTTCATATTCTTGAAGTAAAAAGCCACCTGATCAATCTTTTACTTATTTCTCTGAAATAAAGCCAAAAACCCCCAAAATGGGAAGGAAAACAAATAGTTTGAAGGATATGTTTGTTTTGTTAGCAGTGGTTTAAGGTCTGGTGTACAAAGGAGGGCAGAATGGTGCCTGGACTGGTTTAGAAAACAAACATACCCAGTATATTCATATTTTAATTTAATCTTTTAGTTAATCTAGTTAATAAAAACTCCTCTATATGTCAGATATAATGTCCACCAGGATACTGATGGAGATTAAGAGTGGATTTACCTTGCAGGGTGGGCTTCTCCTCCAAAATCTCCTTGATTTCCCCTTCTTCTTCCTCCTCTTCCTCCTCCTCCTCTTCCTGCTCTTCTTCTTCCTCCTCCCCCTCATCTCCTTGCTCTTTGATGTTCTCATCCATATCTTCACCATCCATCTCTTGCTGGTCTTCCTCCATATTCTCCATAATTTCCATTGTTTCATCATCATCTTCCACCTCGTCCACCTCTTCAACCCTGCTGTCCTCTTCCTCTTCCACCTCCTCCTCCACCTCCTCCTCCTCCAGAACAGGTTCTCCATCCACTACCAACTCCATAATTTCTCTGTCCTCTTCATCATCTGTGCTGCTTCTTTGTGCCTTAATCGTGTCCAGTTGGTCCAGGTTGACTCGACCCATCAGCTCAAAGTTACGGATAACCTGATCAAAGACAGAGAGCTTAGTTTAATGCTATTATAGTTAGCATGTATTAAGTACTATTATTAGTATTTAGAAGAAAAAATACCAAAAACCTTTCAAGCTGTATATTTCATTTGTTTGTTTTTTTTACTTTTTATATTCTTTTGAAAAAGTGATTTAACAAAGCCAAACATATCAGTAGTTGAAACAGATGCCATGCTTGGCCTTTGTAAAACTTATTAATGACAAGATTTTCAATCCGAGGAACCACGTGATTCATCAGATTTAAGAGTCAAGTAGATCATTTCTATTTAATTAGATGATTAATTACAATAATATGAAATGTAGCATTTTAGGGAACAATAGGGGACAGAAATTCCTTGGCATCATGTCATAAATGATTACAGTTCAGCGGATTAATTTTCTTCTCCTGAACCACCAGAAGACTGAAAGAAATGTCTCTACAGAATTCTTTTTATCTCTTCTCCGCCATGCTTAGAAGGAATGCTGCTCTCTTGCTTTTATCATGTTTAAACTGGACATTATTGCTTTTTCAAGACAGAAATCTATGTTAATATTAGACAACAGAAGGAGGATCCAGTGTTGGTCCTTAGGGGCTCAATCCTGCAGCTTTTCCATGTATCCCTGCTCCAACACACTTGACTCAAATTAATTGATCATTGTGCTTTCATCACTCGGCTTTTCAAACGCTTGTGTCTCAGTAAAAATAAAATCCCCACTTTTCCTGAAATGGGCCCAGTAAACATATCACAAATTTTAGTGAGTGTGTGATCACAAATAAAAAGAAATCTGAGCATAAATACCTAGAACCGCCACAAAGGTCATTTCTACTGTCTAGTTTAATGCACTGTTTCTGACTGTCAGATGTTTCTGCGTCACGCCAATTGCCACCACTCCCGGTTGCTTAGTAACGTACGTGAGTTTAATAGCTGTCAGTAAGTAATAGGGTTTTATTATTGTTTAGGCTAAACTGCTAAATTTGACAAATGAATGAATACAAGAGATGGATGGATACCAAAGAAACTTGGTTATTATCCCAAGATCTGGGTGACGGAGAGTCAGAGGGAGGAGAAGTAGCTCTGGATGTTGGTGAAGCGGAATCTGACTAAATGGTAGAGGAATCAGTGGTGGAAGAAAGCTGTTACTGTTACTCAGTAATGAGTCATCTACTGAAGATTTCATGCATCTTTGCGTCATTTGCACTGTTCTATCAGGGGGTGGTAACATTTACCTGACTCGGCGGTTCTAGTGTTAATGAAACCCAGCTGTGTTGGAGCAGGGATACATCGAAGGACTGCGGCCCTTGAGGGCCAACTTTAGACACCTCTAGCAGGAATGATATTAATTTGAGGTAAATTTACATTATTTTTATCAACTGTTTTAGAAATACTGCACACTTCTATTTGCAGGATTTGTATTCATAATGTTAAAATGTTTCATTCAGATTAGCAGCTCTCGGTACTAAACAGGGACAGAAAAAGAACAAATAATCACTAAATACATTGTTACCCTGTAATGAAAACCATATTTATAAAGCTCCAAATAGCAACAAAAAGTGTATAAAACAAGTGTAGGCAACTCAGGTTCTCGAGTGTCACAGTCCTGCAGGTGTTGTGGGGGGAAACTCACAACACTTCTAGGACAGTTGCATTCGAGGATCGGATTTTCCTACGCCTGGTAGAAAAGGACCCAAACCTAAATGAAAACTCAGTCTTCAAACAAGCGCAGATAACTAATATACCTAAATTCAACCAACAACATGAATTAGCAGAGGCAGATAATCCCAAACAGAAATGTAAAATACGTGACAGAGTGGAGCATTGCAGGAGCAGGAGGGAGTCAAGGGACGCTGCAATAAAGATGATGATCTGGCAGGCAACAGAGGAAAACACGGAGTTCACATACTGAGTAGAGAAATTAAAGTACTGCAGGAGTAGCAGTAAAGTGAAACCTAGTTTGAAAGCAGAACGTGAAACAAAATGAACCAAATGGAGCAGCTGTGGTCAAGTCCAGTCGTGGAGGGCTACTATCCTGCGACTTTCAGATGCAACTATTCTGTCACACCTCAATCTAATGGCTGAATTTCCTCATGCAGATGTCACCCTGCTCTGTAGAGGCTTGCTAACGAGACATTCATTTGATTCAGGTGTGCTGGATGTGTCTAAAAGCTGCAGGATAGTAGATCCCGAGGACCGGGCTTGGGCACCTCACCCAAATTCTAATGAAAAGAGTTCTGTAACAACAGCAGAACGTGATGTTATGATTATTACAACTTATAGATCACGTCTCCCTTTTTTATTGTTGCAGAAACGCATGACCCTACTTTGACATCAATGTCTTAACTATTCACAGAAATGTTAAGCTCTTCATTCACACCAGCTGCAGGTACACACATTTTTTAAAAATATTTTAAATATGCTGATATTAAGACGATTGATTGCCTGTTATACAAAGAAATGATTAAATGCATCTGCTGATAAAAACTACAAGAAATGTTGGCATTAATTCAACTTTTGCAATTGATGCTTTTGCAGCCACTAAGCAGACCGATCATTAAAGCCTGTCACAAGTAAGCAACATTTAGCACCACTGCTTTGCTGTATTGGCTCAATTAAAGCTGCACAAAACGTCATCTGTGGTCTTCTCGACTGACCTTGTGCTCAAGGCGTAGATGCTCCTCCAGCTGGCTTCGTCGGCTGCTGTCGTAGTAGCAGAGCTGGCACTGGTAGGGCTTAATCTCATCGTGCTTCTGCAGGTGCAGCTGCAGGGCCTGGTCACTGGAGCATGTGAAGGTACATTTGTGGCAGCGGAACACCAGGCCCTGGAGATGGCGGGACAGCTTGGAGCGGCTGACCTCCAGCGGAGCTACGCGCTCCTCTGATGATGGGGAGAGAAAGGAGAGGGGGATGTTAGTGCAGAGGAGGAAAGGAATAGGACATAAACAGCGCAGCATAAAACGTAACATAAAACATAAAACACAAAGTAATTTTTTTTTCTGGTTTTGTCAATTTTTCATTTGCCATTTTTTAGTTTGCTTTTCACTGACTGTGTAATACCAAAACTAACCAACACCTTATCTACTTGTGAGTGTTTCCATTCCTCTTTACTTCCTTTTCAAAGTTATTTCAGACTCTCACTTCAATCTTTAGAGCCTTTTCAGTAAAGAAATAAACGAAAGGAAAAAAACAAACAAGACACTGCTGTGTATTCCTGTGTGGCTCTTTGCATTTCTTATGACAAAACAGAGAATCGGGGCATTCATGAGACAATACTAAAAACTGAGTGGTGATATTTAGATTAGGTAGACTTCAAACTAGTATCAAAATAAGTTGTTTTTTTTTTAACTTTGTCATCATTTCAGGAATTTGATTATCTTCTTTCTGAGCATTTAATGCAAGCTTCTTTATCACAAGTTCTTATATTGGTCAAGCATGGGCAAGAACAGCAGTTACAGAATGGAAAAGTGCCCCATCTATGTAAAACAGCACAGTAACACGCTGATGCAGTTTTGTGAATAATGGCAGGCCGAGTTCAATGACTTCTTGGAGTCTTGACGTCATTGTCAGGTTGCTAGGAAACCAGTGAGGGTCTCTAGGCCAAATAAAAGGGCAGAAGCAACAGTTTTCCAGCAGTCTTAATGTGAAACTAAGCTGTAGATGTTTATGTTTGTTCCCTAAGCTGACAGTCTTAAAATTATGAGATGAATAAATATTAAGAACAAGTTACAATCTAATATGAAACGTTTACCACCTGCTATGGCTTCAGTAATAAATATAAAGGAGAATTATAATCTGATGAAAAGATGAAAAACTTATTGAAAATCTTATTTTGACAAGTTTGTGACGAACCACTTCTGGACTTTATTTATTTTATTTTATTTTAAACACCAATTTCTTCAGATTTTTTTTTTATTTTGCTGTGTATCTTTTTTGCGTTTGTACAATTATAAATTATTTTGTAAGTGTTAAAAAGAATTTATGGTTTCTTAGGATTTTAGTAACATCTGCTGAGGTGTGAACTGGTATCACAGGTTATTTTTTAAAATAAAATTATGTCACATCATCTGGTGAAAACTAAAATACAGAAAACTGAAAATGAATACATTTAGCGCAACTTGCCAAGACTGAAAAATAGCTGTTTACACTGGAATGAAGTAATGAAATAAAAGTTGGTTGAGTTGTACTAACGGCTCAACCTGTTCAGACCTCTCTTATATACAGTCTATGGTACAGACAAAAAAAAAAACTTATTGAGCCAGGTATAGTTTTTTTTTAATAAGATTTACCTTTGTGCAGAATAATATGGTCAATCATGTTGCTCTTGTGTTTGGTGTGGTAGAGGCAGAGAGGGCAGCGCAGGTCTTTAGGAAGCTCCTCAGGCACGTTGTTGTTGTGACCGGCCTCCACATGCATGGTGAAGTTATTCCTGATATATATTTACAGGCAGAAAATTACTTGTCTTTGTTAGCATCTGCATCCATATAAATGTTCTTAACAATATTGTAGTGAATGTCTGAAGTATTTTTCAGCCTTTTCTTACCTATAGCAGGTGAAAAAAGAGCAGTCTTTGCACTTAAAGAGCTTCTTGCCACCGTGGCGATCTCTATAGTGCCGACGGAGACTCTGCATGTATCCTGAGCTGAACTCACAAAACTCGCATGTGAGGACACCATCTGGACGACTGTCAGGCAATACTGAGCCACTGTGTTTGGAGATGGGAGATATTTGACAGCGGGAGGCCAGTTTGTAATGACTAAGCTGCTGACGAACATCCGCTGGCTCCAGGTATGATGGATCTAAGAGAAGAGAAAAGAAGAACCTGGTCTTTATTACGATCTGCATAATGAGTAGAAAACCCCACAGATGTGGAAAATAATGAAAGTAATAATTAATAGTTGTTTAAACAATTTTGTTGAAATCATAATAATTTATATTCAGATATTATGAAGGAGCACATGGAGGCTTATTTTCACTCCACAGGACTGACTCCAACATATTGGGAAGTTAAGTAGATAAAAATCTTTCACAGCCGGACAGAATTAAACCGATTAGATTTACTTCACCTGGATCAATTTGTCTTCCTTCTCCTGTCTATGTAAGAAGTATTATAAGGTCTTCAAAAATGAAATGCAGACAGGTGACAAAGGGCTTTAACAAGAAAACTGTGGCTAATGCAGGATAAAGCCTTGTGTTGACATGGGGCCCACAAGCTGTCTGCACAAACTAACCACTGCAGATCTGTCTGCTGCATGTACTTGCTACCAATCTCCCATTCCACCATCAGATTCTGCTCTTCTGAACTTCTTTGTGGAAATAGTTTGAGATGACAACTCGATTGTAAAGTCGTATTTCGTCACACCATACATGTACAAGCTTATGAACAAAGTAAGCTGTGTCATGGCATCCAAACAACTGAAGATTGGCGTTGAAGGACCGAAACTGGGCTAAGCAAACACTCTCCACACAATTTAATCACTTCTAGTCTTGCATGTAGACATCTATGCTGTTACAGCACTTCTGACCGAAACCTGAGCAGAAATCAAAACCAGTTTTGATGCGCTGGTGTGAACTGCAGTGTCTTTTTTCTGTTCGAAGCTAAAACCTGACTTAACTTAAATCCCTCTTGTCTGGCAAAATGGCAGCTATTTTTAAATAAATACTTTGGTTCAGTGATAAAACAATTGTTATCCTGGGAAAGTTTGAGTCTTTCTGGAGGAAGACAAAACAAATAATTTACATTCAATGTAGTCTTAAAGGTCCGATATTATTATTATTATTATTATTTTAAAAACATATTCATAATGGTGTCAGAGGTCCAACATTGTTTTCAAAGTAGATTACCCCAAATTCAGCCCTGGTCCTTAAAAGTAGGGTAGAAACATGCTTCCAAACCACAGAAACAAACAATGCTTGTTCTGGAGGGGTTTATCAGGGGGGTGTGGGAGGGTGTACGAAGAAGGATTCTGTGTTTGAACCTTTAAATGTGGTTATTTCATAAAGAGGAAGATCTCAGATTCACCCTTTTGAGCACAAGTTTGCTCAAAAGTGGAGCAAACAAGTGAGAGAGGTGACAGAATTTTTACATATTTGGGCCTCATACACAGCCTGTGGGGAGAGGAACCTTAAGAATCAGCTTGTCATAATAACCCCTCAATGAAACTACCACCTTAACACGGTGGACAGATTAGAGTACGCTCATGATCCTGAGAGCTGTGCTGCCAGTGTTAGCCCCTGGTAAAGTCTCACAAATTGGTCAGACTGGCAGTAATTTAGCCTGTAAAAGAGAAACCTGGACGCACCTCCCTGGAGCCAGGCCTGAGTGGGAGCCTTGGCTCCTGGGACTTGGGCAGGATTAGCCCAAAGGAGTTGCAGGGTTCCAACTCCTCCTGCAGAGGGGAGGTTTTCAAGATCAGGTAGTGTGAACAAGGTTACAGGCAAAGTGCAGGGTTCTGGATGTGCACATTCCTGGTGGCCCAAACTGGCTCAACGCGTAGAGAAATTTCTAGGTTTCCCTCCTGAACCTGTTGCCTCTAATCTGTATTTGTGAAGAAAATGAATTAAAAGAATAATATTGTTGAACACAGCATTGTTTAAAATAGCAAATATAAACTGTTACAGTCAAATTAAACTCAAATTAAACTAAATTAAATTGACTGTAGCATTTAATTATGTTTGTATTTGATTTGGAATTAAAAGATTAATTCCAAATGAAATACAAGTTGAAGGGAGTTAAATGTTGTGCTTTGACTATATGTGGAGCTGCTCTGATGCAAAATATAACCATGGCCACAGCTGTAAAACCTTGCGATATTTTGGCCTCTATGTCAGTTCAAACCAGCTTGGCTGTTCTCCTCTGACCTTTCTCCTCAATGTGAAATTTGTTTTTACAGAAGTAAAACACTCTCCATCTAGGTATTTGATATTACTGCTGACTAAATGTGAATATCCATACATTATAAATAATATTTGATATCGAGGCATCGGCAGACTGCAGATGAAATATCCAGACATGTAACTGTGGCTGTCATCTTTTGTCCCGTAACTCCTTTCCTCCTCATTCCCTCCCCTATGAGTCTATCATATCAGTAAGCGAGCGTGTACTCTCGTCCTACTTTGAGACTCCGACACATCAATAAATAAACCAGACTGACACTAATAGATTATCTACCCATGTGGAAAAGGCCTCAATCAGCACTCAGAGTGGGAGGAAGAGTGCAAGGAAAAAGGAAATTCTTTTAAACTATTACTTTCTGTAATTCTGCAGATCAACTTTCTGATGTTTGCAGACAAGGCAGCAGAATTCACGCGACTCAAACAATGCCACAGTTGATTCATGCTTTTAATATCCTCTCTGCTTTGTGGGGATATGAGGAGCTGAGACAGCAGATCGAGAATAAATTCTCTAGTTGTGATTGGTGGTGATTGTTTCCAGCACTGCAGGAATTAAAGGAGGAAAACTTGTAGGAAGCGGAAAAAGGAGAAGAGGAGTCTGATAGGATAGCTGTGTCTAAAACACATGCTTGGAGCTAAATGCTAACATTGCCTGTTTCACACGCTCACGAATGACAAAGCTAACAAGCTAATGTGGAGGAGTTGTGATGTCTAAAATGTTCTTTATTTAGCATGTTAGCGCAGAGGTAAGCGGAGGCTTTTGGGAATGTCGTTAAGGATCCATCCTTTTATAAGCATATATTTTTGATCAATAATAAAACAAAGCCCTGTGATAGGCTGTCGACCTGTCTAGGGTGTACCCCGCCTCTCGCCCTGTGTAGCTGGGATTGGCTCCAGCCCCCCGCGACCCCGTTCGGGAATAAGCGGTAGAAAATGGATGGATGGATGGATGGATAAAACAAAGCCATTCTGCTGAAAAACTGAATTACATTGAACGTGGGTTAAATTCTCAGAGTTCTCCCAGGTGTAACTATTAACACCACTTATATCCTAATATCCTAATATCTATGTGAACACCGCTGCTAATAAGATAATCTTTTTCCATGCACATCACTGAGAAACAAAAACCTGCTCTGTCTGAATTTCAGATGTTCGGCTGAAGGTAGCTATTTTGGCACAGCGAGGAGACATTCAATATGTCAGCTCTGCTCTCCCTGAATGCTTCATTTGTCTTGGTAGTGCACAGCTGACAGTGGTGGATGGTGCATTGAGGAATGCTGCCCTGCTTCAGCTCCAGGGAAGATTCCACAGCTCCAGCAGCAAGGTGACAGCTGCTGCCAAGAGCAGTCTGCAAGCTAAAGCTAGCAGAGCCACGAAAACACCTAAAACATGGATTCACATCAAGGAGGTTCCGCGACATCAACCTGTAGAAGGGGTGTCTCTTCTGCAGGTAAATTTATCTCGGAAGGAAGGGGGGGCACATAATGGAAGGCTTTATATGCCCAGATTAAAACATAAAAACATGTCAGTCTGTTGGTTTTAGTTAGGCTCTTTAACTTAGTCATTTTGAGTTGCTTTTCCAGTTTTATTTTGTCGTTCCGTTTATTTCCTGTTCATCACCTCATCTAATTTTGATTGTAACTCAGTTTTCTTCTATTTATCTACCACTGATCAGTCAGATTATACCTTATATGGTGATTGTCTAAGTAAGCTCAGTTTGCTTCTGCTTTCCCTCGGTCTCATGTCTTATCACTCTGCAACTGGCTCCTCACATTCTGCACCTTGACACAAAAAACTCTCCATGAATATGAGATTTACCTGAACTAAATATGGATTTTGATAGATTTTTGATAAATATTTATTATTTTGTACTTTTTTTACAATGACAATACATCACACTCCTGTTTTAAGATGGGCAGATGAAGCTTTGGGAAGCTTTTCAGACTTCTTTCTATTTGTTTAAAAAAAGATTTGTAGTTTCAAATCCTCAAAGACAAACCCATCCCACATTTAATTTTATTCTACTTCCAACATAAATTAAGTCTGAAAAACGCATGCCTTCACTCTAAAATTTTATTATAAAAAAATACATTTTAAATGTGAATTTACACAAAAAAATGTCTAAATGTGTTGTCCTGTCACTATGTATATTTATTTGAAACTTGATTTAAAATGACAGCAAATTTGTGATGTATAGTGAGATTATATGTATTTCCAAAATCAGTGTTTTGGAAGTATGACACTTATAATAAAGGCTATTAAATACTGGTGTACTAAACAGTACTTAAATATTATAATAACTTTATCTTATTGTAATGTATGCATTTTCTCCAAAAATTTAATCCTCACAACAGCTGCAAGCGATGATTCGCAAAGCCACATTTCATAAAACGCCTACCTTTGTTGATGACACGAAGTCAAAATGTTCCCATAAATGGGATTGTTTTATTTGTATTCTTCATTATTCTGCATCACAATTAAAAATCTCACAATTAATGAAGCAGCACCAGAGATTAAAATAAGTCATGTCACTTGTGGTGTTTCACTGGGATGTATGAGGCCACCAATCGCTTTAGTCACATGATCAGAGATTTGATGGAAGCTTTTACTTCTGGTCTCTACTTATAGTGTTTCACACACACACCAGGTTTGACGCTATTTTTCCAAGCTGATTTAAATTTTTATTAAAATTGATGCATTAAAAATAGTTCATCTGTCCTTTTCTTCAAAGCTTATTAACTACATTCTTAAATAAACCATTATGGAATAATTGTAGGATGAATTGTGTTGTGTAAGGAAAAAAAATATTTGGGGAATTTAACACATTCTTTTATGACTAGGGGGAATTTTGCTAGATAACAGGACTACTACAAAAAAATTAAAAAAATACACAATTATTGAAACAATACCTGTATGAACATACATATAAATTATTTTTAAAAAGAAGCATTAAAATATAGTTAGTAATGAAATGAAAGTTCCCTGCTGGGATAGGTTCCAGCTTTCTCACAACCCTCAATTGGAGTAAATAGTATAGAAATGAATGAATGAAGGATTGAATGAATGAATAAATTAATAAATAAATAAATGATTTGAATTAGTTTAGACCCTTTAACTAATGTACTACAAAGGACACCAGGTAATAATTATGGATGAAAGCATTATCAACAAGCTTCTTGTGTAGTTGCTTAAAGTGGTGCTTGTTTAGATTGTCAAAGCAGTAAAGATGAACACAAGAAAATTTCTGCACTTTAGTGAAAGCTAATTTTGCATCTGGTCTCTTCTCATAACAATAAAAATCAGTCTAACATTGCCTTCTGTCTTTTTCCTTTTATTGTCACTTTCCCTCTTGCTTCCTCTGATGATACTCTTGCATTTTCTCTGATTAATCAGTCGTAGTTCGTGTCCTAAATGGCTCATGTGTTGATATCCAGTTGCTGCAGAAGAAAATTCTGGGCTGGAATAGAAAGTTGTGAAATGTGGATGCTGCAGGGCAACGAAGGCCCCAGAAATGTCAGTGTGCCATCAAAATGCGTCAGAATCAGAGTTTTAAGGTCAGGAATGATGTAGTATTGCTTTAAAAACTCATTCAATCAATCATTTAATAATATATTGACATGACATTTTAGAGGTTTAAAAGGAAAAATAAAAAAAACAAAACAATTCTCTGCTCTCACTTCTTTAAAACATCTATTTGATATTGTAAAACATACTAAATTAATTATTAACCTGTGTGTTGTAGTCAAATTTTAAGGGACAAAAGCGTTCAAATAAAGTTAAAAGTTAGGATTATCAGCATATGTAATCAGATACTAAATAAAAAAGACATTTTCAACGATCCCATACCATCTGGGGGAAGAGAAGCGTGCTCAGTAGTTGTGGCCAGTCGGGTTGGCCTGAGAGCGGCATGTGCAGCCTGGGTAGCAGCTCGGAGTTTAGCAAGTGTCAAAGCCTCGCCGTGATCCCTTAGAGAATGCTCCTTTAGTTGACTGATGGTCATAGAGGAGAAAGGACACGACAAACACTTGTAGGTGTACTGCTCACCTGAAAGGAGACAAACAAAAAAATGCATCATGAGGACTATAAATAGGATGTTCATCAGCACAGATATTTAGGAAATCCCTTTTATGGAGGTTGTTATGGAAGTTTGTGAGCTTTATATAATACAGATTTTTTTGTCAGCTGATAAGAATATACAGCTCAATACATAATTTATCACTGATTAATATCAAAACATACATGTAGAATACCACACAGCAACCTGGTTCAACTAGAAGGACGTGATGAAGCAAGAATATTGATGCCCATGTGGTGCTTTTCTTTAAAGAAGGGCGCTATTTCAATTTTAGGATGTCTTGTTAGTCTGCTGTAAGACGTGACTTAACCCTTTGAGGACCGATCCTTGAAAAAATGGTGATTTCATTTGAAACTTTAACAAATTTTAACCATTTTTACTCTTTTCGTTTTTCTTTTTTTTTTTTGAGGCGGCTATTTACAATTTATCACTATGTGAGATGACAAAATTATTATAGTGTAATCTGGTCTCCTGGGAACAGAAGAAAAGCATCAAATTGTGTTTAACAGAATTCAATGTCTAAGGAAATGTATGTATAAAATATTATATATTTGGCTGCATAGGGTGAAAGTAAGTGTGTGTGATTCTGTTTTTATTTTACCTGTGTGAGCCTTATGCAGGTGGCTCTTCAAGCGACTCAGGTAGGCAGATTTAAATGGGCAGAGCTTGCACTTGAAGGGCTTATGGTGCCCGTGGTGAGACTGCACATGTCTATCCAAGCTGCAATAAGACAAAACATTGAAAAGAGAAAAAAATAACAAAAGGGAGGATATGAGATAAGGGAGAACAATTATAGATAAAAGGAATGTAAAATGAAAATAGATGTAAAAAAGAACAGGAGAAGAACAGAGTTGAGAAAACGGAGAGCTTTACTCAGTAACACACTATGATTTTAGCAGCATCTAAAACAGCGAGCTCAGTTCGCCTCGCTAACAACAGCCACACATTTCCACTGACTACAAAACAAGGAGCCGAGGGCTAAACTCATCTACCCACAATTCCCTGCAGAGAATGTGTGTGTTAATGCCTGTGGGGATGGTAGCTGTGTTGTTAATGCCGGCCTCCTAGGTGGCATGGGAATGCGGCTTCTTTTTGGGTCAGGGCACATACAGTACAGAGGGATTACACCTGGGAGCTCAGAGAGGATGAGGATTCTCTCGTTTCTCCCCTCGCACTTGTGCCCCTGTGATGGATAAAACAAATCGCACATCCAAAATGTCTGTCTCGCTCTAATGTTTGTCTATCGCGCCTACTAGGCAGGAAAATCTCCGAGAAGATTGAAGATTCAGAGGGATTGTGAACGGGTAAACAGA
The DNA here is from genome assembly GCA_037177515.1 of Pseudomugil tenellus. Lineage (NCBI taxonomy): Eukaryota > Metazoa > Chordata > Actinopteri > Atheriniformes > Pseudomugilidae > Pseudomugil > Pseudomugil tenellus. The sequence continues at coordinate 9,563,887 of JBAMHX010000021.1, forward strand.
ATGAGGTGTAAAAATGCGCTCTGCACAAAATGAGTTCCACATCCAGGTGATTTGAGGAACAGCTGGAGTAAGAATGGTGAGGTATATATTGGAAATGTAGGGTTGCCAGGGAAACATACTGAACGTATTATTGTTTAAACTTTTTGATCTGGTTTTAATTGTAAGTTAATTTGGTCAATATGGCAATATTAGCTGCCAAGTTCCTGCTAATGTAAAGCAGACATTGTCTTGTAGGGCTGCTCGACAGTACAGCACCACTAGAGGACAATGCTACAAATGATCATTAAAACATCTGATCTCAACACAAATGTTACAGGTAAATGAAAAGTACACCTGATAATCTATTTATCAGGCAAAATCAATTAATCTCATTTGGTAAAAAAAAAAAAAAAAAAAACTTATCTGGACAGTCTGAACAGACTTACTTGTGTCTGAAGGGTGAGACAAACTGGCAGTACTGGCAGCTGTATTTGTCCTCTCTGCTGAATAGAGCCATGGCTGAATGGCTTCTCTCATGGGACCTCAATCCCTGCATGGACATGAAGACACGGTCGCACTGGGCACATGGGTAGCCCCCCGCTGCTAGCCGTTGCTTAAGCTGACCCTCTGACACCACAGCCCGGGCTGCAGCTACAAGCGCTGCCGCTCTTCCTTCAATGGCTTCTGTGTCTGGATCTAGAGTCTCCACAGCAACATCAATGCCACCAGAAGCTGTGGAAAATGGTGAGCCCATGGTTGAAGTTGTGGGTCTATCAAAACCGTCGACTTCCGCAGATTCATCCCCATGCAGATCGCCGTTGGTCAGGGGGACCTCGCTGACTTCCTGCTGCAAAAGGGACAGGAAGCATGCAACATTCCATGTTTAAGCATTTTGCTATGAGGATGAACAACATATTTTCCAAAAAAAAATGGATGTATACATTTTAACTTCTAAACCTGTATGAATATATTCATACAGGTTTAAAAGTAAATCACCTTTACAGATGTGTAAGACAGATGTTTTTGAACTTTGTATTATTGACATTAATTTCAATTTGGCCAGAACGGGAAAGAGAAACCAAAATCCAAAATTTTTCCAATGGAATTCAGAGTAAGGGGAAAGTTTTATCTTGCCACTGCCCATCTAACTGGAGTAGACATCCAAGCAAGGCGGCAGCCATCCTGGATCATGTTATTGGTTGCTATGTGGTTTAATGTATGTATTAATAATTATATTTATACATAGACAGCACTTAAACAACATACACATCTGGTTCAGCAGTACATAAACAGTTAAATCTATCCTTCCCTGAATCCACTTGAGTGGAGATCACATTAGAAGTCAAAATAATCACACATTATTGTCTTTATTTATTCATAATTGCTTTTGATTACTACACAACTTTCCACATATACTAAGAATGACACAAAACAGCTGCCAAGCAAAACCTGCCCATCTCTCTTTTACGGCTGGAGTGCTGGCTGGTCACTGCAGCCATTACAAGCAGACAGACAATCACCATGACTTTTTTTATTGCCTCGAGGAAACTCATTCTTTCTGTGGAAGGACCTGACCCTGCACTTCATGCTGCCATAAATAAGACGTGGCATCCATAGGCCAAACCGTGCTATCCAGTATGTGAATTCACCATCAGCCTGCTGTTCATCCACTTCCATGAACAACCATTGTGGTTGCAAAAATAAAACTGCAGCTATTGGGTTTTACTCTGCTCCATATGTAGAAAGACAGCTTGTTCCATAATGTCTCATATAATAAAAGTCACTTTGTCGTTGATGGTGAGTGTTGGGAGGTAAAGAATCACCCTGGCTGTACAAATGCTACTTAAACAGAATATTCTGATTGTGTATATGGGATTAAACTAGCAGCACATGTAAATATTTGATGAAAAACTGGTCCTCCTTTTGGGTGAAACTGAATTCTTAGGCCTGCTCCCTGTGTTGGTAGCCTCAGTGGAATACCAATGTTCGACTGGTTACCCACCACTGCCCTAAAAGTTATGGCTCACCACTCCAACCTCCTCCACAGCAGTGGGACAGCTTGTTTTCTCTGGGGGAAGCTGACAGACTGGCTACCCAGAAGTCTCTGTCAGTAATAAACAAAATGGGAAATAGAGCCCAGGTCCATTAAAACCAATCACTGCAATGCCAGCAGTATGAGCATCAGAAAACAGGGCAGGAGCAGTGGTGTTGCTGAAGAACATTTTATGCTTCCAGAACTTCAGCATATCGAAAGTAAATAGTGCACATTGCATTATAATGTCTCCTTCTGTCAGTGCACATAAACTATATTTCTATGTTCACTAATGTAATGTTATAAGAACAGGAAGTGGGTATGGAGATCTACTATTTGTGCTTGTAATCCAGTTTAAGGTTTTTGGCAGTAATCTATAATTTGAAAATGCAGCGGATCGGATCCTCCTGCCTCGCTTCTCCATATTTTCCGTTATGCCCCCGTCATCCTGAATTTGGGAGATCAGCATTGTCCAGCTGAATCTGTCTTACAAACTGATGAGCTCACACCCTAACAAGACCCAAACTGTGTTGGCATTCGACTGTTTTATGGTAACTTCCTGTCCTTCCTTGTTTTTATTCATACTGGAAAGTTTTTCAGTTGGACAAATCTGTTATTACACTCTAAATAAGAGTGAATAAGTTCAAACATCCTTTGTCATTTAGATCTAAATAGGTCTGTCTGAGCAGATTTAAGTCTTTGTATTTGTCATATATTTATATGTACAGCCGAAGGTAATAATATTGACCGACTTCTCTCTAAGACTGAAAAAAGCAACATGTGCAGTTGCAACTAAAATTTAGAGTGAAATTAGAATAAGACATAAATGCAATATGCATGTTTTTTGGCTAGTATTCTACCAGACCTCTCCTCGAAAACAGATGTAGATGTGGAAGATGCTGACTTCACAGAGAAAGTCACCTGGCCCTTCTCCCTGTTACTAAATTGATAAGAAAGGCTAGAACATAATTACTTTCAGTTATTATTTTTCATTTCAATATTTAAGGTCTTTAGATCATTAGTTTACTTTTTAAATATAAAGATAATTTCTAAATATTTTCTCTCATTTTAAGAAATTAGATTTTTTTAAAAAAAAATGTAAACATAAATAAAACCATTTTCTCAAGAAAACAAGCTATTTGAAAAAAATATTCTGGAGAATTAAAAAATAAGTTTTTGGATTAGTTGATGCTATCCAGCTGCCATCTGATCAAACCATAGTTGTTACCACTTGGGGCCTAAATGTGTCACCTTGTCCGGCACAGTTAAGTTGCTAAAGTTTCTTCTCACAGAGGCTGACCAGCTTCTTTATTCTGCTTCAGACAAAAGTTGCTCAAATGCTCAAACCTGTTGGTGGTTGGATTTGCTCAAGACATCAAAACATCCTGTCTAACATTTCCTCTTAAATCAGTTGCTGCAGTTTGCAAAGTGCCATCTATATACTCCCAATGTCTGATGGAAACCTCTCATGTTCTCATGACCAGAGAATAATATACCCGCTATCATGAGAATATGAGGCTTGACAGCTTGGGATGCTAAGATAATTAGCTTCTGATCTTAAGATAACAGCACTAAAGTGTAACCTGAAGGGGTTTGTGGAAATTCTGAGCAATTACCTTGACATGACCCTCTTTGGCTTCTCCATACTGGACGTGCTTCCTAAGGTGGTTACAGATGGCTCGGAGGGTCGGGTGTATCTCTACACAGAAGTTGCATCTGAATCCTATTGGAGTATTGTTTGCAGGGATTTCCTGATATTGGAAAAAATATTTGTTTAGACGTTACTGTACAACAAATTTTTGAAAAATATACATTGAAAATTGTCTAGTGGCATTAATGCCAGAAAATTTTTGTCAGCTGCTGAAATTGACATAATTAGAAGATGATAATGTTTTAACTTCCTTTTCCTATGCAACTGCATCAGTTCTCTAAAGTACATCACAATACATTAATGGTATTTTAATGGACTCATAATGAACCTTGTTATAATCTGTCATTAACATGCACAGTTATATAAATACCAGCATTAAAGGTGCAAACCCAGCTACATAATTATCTTTTTAATTGTCCTCTGACTTTAGTTTTAGGAGAATATTATTACAGTGATTATGACTACAGTTAAATGGAGTTTGTAAAGTAATGTTATTCTGAGCTGCTTCCCACACAATTGTATTTGTAAAAAATCACAAATCTACTTCTTTCGACAATGCTTACCTTTTCAACTTTATCCTTCACTCGTTCTGTAGATTTTTGCGTACTGACAAGCTGAGTCCTTGTCTCTATTATCGTGGCCCTCCTCTCAAACTCCTCATTGTGGCTCAGTAGATGATTAGCCATACTAGGAAGAGCCAGGAATTTTAGCTCGCAGTGAGAACACTGGTATAACTCAGAGTCCTCATCCTCAGGTCTAGGCGATACCAAAAAGTCCCTCTTCAGGTCTGTGCTGTGATGGTCGTTATAGTGCATAGAGAGCAACTGGCCAGTGCTGAAGGACAACTGGAAGCATTTTAGACACTTGAAAGGTAGCCAGTCGTCATCGCTGTCCAGCTTGGGCTCAAGCGGAACCTCCAGCACTTTCTTGTCTTCCTCTGGCAGTTCACTGACTGCAGCCTTCTCAGGCTCTTTGGCATAAATAACGGTGAAGTAGCGGCCGAGTTTGCTAGAATGCTGCTTCTTGGGGAAGACACCTGGATGGCGTTTAATATAATGTGAGACAATGCTCTTCCTGCTAAAGGCCTGGAAGCCACAAAGATTGCATCGTCGTCTCTCTATAGCCTGTCGAAGATCTTCGCTCATTTCTGAGTTTTCCCCCTCTGATGGCGGCGGTGGCATCACTTTAGTGGGCTTGTCGCTGATGGTCTTAGATGCTGCCAGACAATGGGTGTAATAGGCGTCAATATCATGCCGCTTCTGGTAGTGTGCTGCCAGGCCTTTACGTATAGGGTTTGTGTATGAACAGAGAGCACATTTGAAGACATTATTTTTACCTTCTGGCTGAGCCCGCACATTGTTGTGCTTGATACGGTAATGGCGAGCAATGCCTTTCCTGGTAGAGCAGAAATACTTGCAGAGCTGACACTTGAATACAGCATTTTTCTCCGTCTTATTGATGGGTAACTGAGAGAGGGCAATGTCCAATTCACTTACGTCCTGGATATTTGCTGACATATTACCAGCGCTGCATTCCCCGACCGGCTGTGTTTCTTTACTGGAGGAAAAATTTGTCAGAGATGGCGTGAACATTTCCGAGGCAGACTGATTGTGATATTTCTCATAGTGGATTTTGAGTTTCTCCAGTGTCCCATGTGTGTATGGGCACATCTTGCATCTGTATGCTCCATAGCCCTGCCTCTGGGTTTTGAACTTGTCATCTCCTTCATGTAACTCAGAGATGTGCTCGATATCGTCTGCAAAATCTTCAGCTGTGACTTTGACCAATGGGTGTCTTTTCTGATAATGAGTCAGGACACCATGGATGCGAGAGTTCACATACGGACAGTGACGGCACTTATACACAGAACTGGGGTTGATGTCTGCTTCTTGTGCAAAATCTGCAGCCTTTACTTTCATGCCGGGGTGTTTCTTGCCATAGTGAGTGAGGAGACCATGGAGACTATTGTACTCAGACAGACATACAGTACACTGATAAGGATTATTAGAGATGGAAAGGCGTGGGTGGGAAGGAGGGGGGTTGCTTTCTTGAGGTGGGGTGGCAATGACTAATGCTCCTTCATCTTCAATAGGTTGGCAATTTAGAGGTATATGTTCCTTAGAAACCTGCAGGTGAGTCTTTTCAGTTGAGCCTGTCCCTTTGATGATATCCAGAAGCACAGATTCATCCCCTTTGATAGCCCAGGGGTGTACAGCCTGATAGTGACTGGTGATGTCCCATATGCTACAAGCCTCAAAGGCACAGTCTTTACATTTATAATGTTTAGTTTCCATATTGCCCCCATGCTGAGTTGTTTCAGGCCCAGCCCATAGCTTACTGGCCATGTATGCATAATCAACATTATGTTCGGGGTGGCGTCTTTGGTAGTGGAGCAACAGGCCCTGGGGTTCTGCATGAAAATAAATGCACCACTCACAATGATATCCCGCCTCCAAAATGCCATCTTGATAAGCCCAATGTAAAATGGTCAAGGCCGTGGCTTTCGCAGTGGGGTGCTCTTTCTTTAGGTGTTTCTTTAGCGCGTAGACATAAGGGGATGTATAGGTACAGTGTCTACACTTAAGAGAGCGCAAAGGTGTGGCACTTTCATGGTCTATAGGTGCTGGGATCACACCAGAAGAGACGCTGCCTGACTGGACCAACTGTGCACGCTCGCGCTGACTTCTCACAATTGCAGTGTGACGACGTACTAGGTCAGCATTGGCCTTGTTTTCCCTATGCTTTTTCTGGTAGTGGATTAGCACTCCTTTGACAGTGCGGTTGCCGTAATCACAGTGCTGACAGAAGAACAGCTCATCCTCACCTTTCTCGCCCCCTCCCGATTTAGGACTTAGGTTATTGGAGCCATCATGGCCGTTGTTTTGAAACTGCTTCAAAAACTGTTTGGGAGTTGCAATTTGCAATTCATCCATTAATTTCATCAAGCCAGGAGTGGGAGCACCATGTTTGATATATTTAGCTGTAACTTTTACTTCTGGATGTCTTTTTTGATAATGGACCAACACGCCAACGACAGATCTGTTACTGTACACGCAATGCTTGCAGTAGTACATCTCTTCATCTGATCCATACAAGGCTGCACTCGAATGCTTGGGAGTGGACGACATACTGGAGCTGAAAGAGGAGTTGGCTACAGGCTGGGACTGATCCACAGAGATTAATTTCATGGTTTTCTGTATGCGAAAATAAGATGCTTTTTGCTCAGGGTGTTTCTTCTGGTAGTGGACCAACACCGAGTGCATGTTGGGGCTAGTGAAGGAACACACATCACAATCATAGACAACCACATTACCACTCAAAGTCTCTTTAAGAGGCTCTGCCTCTGCACTACCTTCAGGGGACTTGGGGACACTTTTTAGCACAGGACTAGAAGAGGATCTGGATATTGAAGTGGATGAGTTAAAACTTTTGGGGCCGGAGTTCAGTATTTCTCTCAGAGTTTGCGATTCACCCGACTTGTGAGTCTGCTCTACAATGTAGCTGGAAAAGATCATGGCGTTGTTGATTTTAACTGTTGGATGCATTCTTTGGTAATGAGGCATCAGGCTCCTGACATTGGGGCTTGTGTACGAGCAAAAGCGGCACATGTATAGCAGATGTGGCTGGTTGAAGTTGAGCACATTGCTTGCTTCAGGGTGGTGATCCATGTAGTGTTGGTGTAAATCGTTGTAATTCGTGTATTCAATGTAGCACTCCAAGCAGCGGAAGACTGCACTCTGGTCTTCCGGGTCCAAGATGTACTTAAAGCTGAACTTGATGTAGGGGTGCATCCTCTGGTAATGAGTGCTAACGCTCCGAGCTGATTTGTTGTGGTAATCACAGTGTTTACAGTAGAAACGGGTAGTTCCACCACCGTCTGAAAAGTCCATGCTATCGGGGACAGTGCCATCACTGGGATCCGCTGAGATGTTCTCACTGTCGTCTGAGAGAGTCAGCGATATAGGAATGCTCCTGTTCTTTGACTTAGGGTTGCTTTTTCTTTTCCCTATTCTCCCCCCCTCATGAGAGATTGCTGAATCTCTTGCATGAAGCTGCAGCATGTTGTAAGCAAAGACAGGATTTCTGTTGTCATGGTTTCCACCCTCATCAGCACTCGCATTATTTTCGCCAGCATCTTCATCGTCCATGTCATCCAGATTTATAATCGCATCCTGCTGGCTTTGGCTTATCTTACTCTGAAGGTTGCTGGCGATTTCATCAATTCTGGTTCTCTTTTTGACTGAGGACAAATCCAAAGGCAAGTCATTAATGGACTTTCTGGCTCTTTTCCCTGTTACTAAGGACTTTTTAGTGGCAAGCCCTAAAATGGGAGTCTGGGTTTTTTGTAGAAATATTGGAGAAGCTTCCACTTCAGAATCTGGCTGGTCAGTCAGCTGGGTTTCAAAGACAGTAGAATCTAGGTCATCACAGTAGGAGTGCTTATGCTGCTGGTGGACCCTCAGACCTTTAAGAGTGGTGGTGGAGAAACTGCAAAGTGTGCAGCGATGAGGGTTCTGCTGGTCATTGGGTGTGCTCGTTGTCTTTTTTCCATTTACTCTGGAGCTCACATTTCCCCCGTTAACCGGCTCTGTGACACTATCATTTTGAGGCTCTGGACTATCACCTGTAAGATCCAATGTCTCTAGCTCTGAGGGATTGTGGGTCTGTTTGTGCGTGCCCAATTTAAGAGGGCTGGTGCAAATGAAGGAGCATTCGTCACATTTATACACAGTTGCTTTTCCAGAGAGGTGAATATTTTCAATGTGGCGGGAGATGCTCCGCCTGTGCATGGTGAGGAACGAGCAGAAGGGACACTGAAATCGGTTCATGTACTTTCTAAAGGGTATTCCTTTAGTTTCTAGTAATTTATTATCATCATCTGTTAATAGCTGCTTTACATCTGCAGACAGGGTTCCAGTATAGCTAGGATCATCAATATCACCCAGTTCTTCGTCATCATCATCATCCTCTAAGCTACTCCTTGAGTCCTCTTCATTTAACAAGTCAGTATCCATCTTTATGACACTTTTCACAGCATCAGGTGAGGAAAATCTCTTTGATAAAATGGAGGTGCCTGTGCTGTTGGGTGTAACTGCACTAATTTGTGCGTGATGAAAAGATGAAATCTCTGTCACTTTTTCACCTGATTTCTCTGCTGTTTGCTCCACTGATTCCTCCTCCCCACTAAAACTTATCTTTGACCTAGTTGGGCTTTGTGAAGAGGAGGGAGAATCTAGCTTGGGCGAGCCTGAACCTGTCTCTTCTGGTTTTGGAGTACCAGAGATGATCTTGACATTATCACTGTGCTCCTTTATCACATGATCAGTCCAGCTTTCTTTCTGGTCAGTTTGATAGTCACACCATTCGCAGGGGAACGTTCCCTTGGTGAGGCCACTATCAGAGTCCTCCTCAGTATCAATGTCTTCTGGAGGATCTCCGGTATCATCTGAGGGAACGTTGCTATGATACATTAGTTGGTGTTTCAGTATCCTTGCTTTGCGGGGAGACTTGTATGTGCAATGCTGACATGAATACACTTTTGAATGATCATTGTGCATTGTTACAGTGTTGTTGGGCTGCTCTGCTGTGTCAGAGGAGATGCTTGCATCTGAATCTGCCTCTTCGACATTATGCACCTTTTTGGTGTGGTTCCTTAAGAATGACTTTGATCTGAAGTAACGGATGCAGAACTTGCACTGGTAAAATGAAAGATGGGTTTCAGTGGTCTGCTTTTGTGATGTTTGGTTGGGAGTGTCAGTAGAGTTGGGGCCTAAAAGTAGAAACACATAAAAGAAAGTCAAAAATATAATAGTAAAACATTTGCATTTCTTTGTTATTATACATGTTTTAGCAACAGAGTGTGTTACATGCTTGTGGAGATAAGTTTAAAATAGACAAAGTGTTTCTTAATCCTGAACAAAATAACAGCATCGGATTAATCTGGTAGCATACTCATTCCAGCTTTAGAAGGTGCAGATTCCTTGTCATCCTTGTTATCCTTATCCTCATATTCCTCCTCTTCATCCTCATCCTCCTCCTCATCTCTTAGAGAATCAGACTCATCTGCATCTGCAGGCTGTAAGAAAACAGTGTGCACTTCCTGAATGTGGGTCTTCAAGTCATCATATGACTCTGCGCGGAAGTCACAACCATCACACTGCAAAACCTCCATCACGGAAAAGGGGCTGAACTCCCTGGAAAATCAGGGAAACCTGCAGAGAAAAGAAAAGGGAAAAGAAAGGGAAAGAAAATCATGGAAAAGCCTTTCTAGCATTATATGTATATATATATATATATATATATATATATAGGAAGGAGTTTGTGGTGACTTTATGTGATTACAAATGATGACTCCTGCTGAGAACAAAGAATAATCACGATCCAGCCGATGACACACTTTCATGCATAACCAGTAAGATGGTGACCACAAAAAAAATGTAATGCTTTCAGATTTTCATCATTTCATTTTCATGTCCAAAGATTTTCTATTAAAGTGGAATCTAATTTCCAGGCTTCAAAAAAAGCCTTACCCAAGTTTTATATAAACAATTTATACCGTCTGATTTTCTTTACTTTGAATGAAAGGTATCTTTGAGCAAAAATAGCGCCATTTGAACTTCTTTTATTTTTAAAAAAATTATACTTGGATATGGATAAGAGGAGACAGGGATAGTTGAAGCAATCTGGATAAAGGTATGTCTGAATCACATTGAAAATGCTTTCAAACGAACAAAAAGGTAATTATTTAGTGGCAGTCTCATAAAAATTATGAAAATGAAAAGATCAAAATGATTTTTAAAAAAATATATA
>JBAMHX010000021.1:9574468-9586075 GCA_037177515.1 Pseudomugil tenellus
TATATAGTCATGAATTCAGATAACAATGTGTCCTATCTCTGGGGATATCTGTGGAGGTCCATGAACTCAGAAAGCCTAACACAACATGACAGAGAGGAGGATTCAGCAGATGCTGCAGGTCCCATTTTTTAGCAAAGCATCATTCCAAGAACAATGGATGGACTGAGGAGGGATTAAGCCTTGATTTGTCCCATTTTTATTACCTTGGGATAAGCAACAGCTGGAGAGCAGCTCCACATTTCAGTATTTAGAGCAGATATTCCATCAGATTGTATTAAATGCTCTGAAGATTGAATGAATCAACTAAGAAAGAAAGGCTTTATGTCTCTGGATGTCTCTGAAGTTCGGACATGGCCAGAAAAATGGAAGTTAATAGTGACAATCATTCAGTTTTCTCTGGGTATTTCTCATTCATCCATCTTGCTTTTTTATTTTTTTTTACTTCTGAAAGCGTATAAAAAGTATGACTTTTGACTCACACTAGATATTGTACAGGGATTTACAGGGCACTTTATATGACCTTGACTTGCAAATCAAAATCAATTCATTCTGATTTCTTTCACATTTCTTTTGAACATAATAACAAGCCATTTTTTTGACATCACATTATGCAGAAAGTGTAAGAGAAGACTTTTATACAGTGGAACATCCTGATTTTACAGCAGACGAAAATGAAAGGCGTCCTAATAATAATAACTTTAAACAATGATGGGTTTTATATTATATACTATCGTATTTAGAAATTTACTGTCAATTTTATCTTATAAACTTAGTACATGAAGGTTAATGTGCCCATTTTGCATCTGACATGACATTTTTCAACAATTTGTACTTATAGCCTGTAATTTTAGCTACATTTAGTCTAACATCACTTCATTATAATCTGAAGGTACATCTAAAAATATCTACCCAAAATAGAATGACCTATTGTTTCTAACTATGAGAGACTTTTATGCTCAAATAAAGACAGTAATAAAAAAACTAATATTTTCTTTTGTATTACTTTCTTGTATTGTCGATATGAATGTGAATATTTCTGTGGTTGACCTTTGCTTTTCATTAGAGCCAATATTCTAACATGATTTTCTGGCTCATTCGACTGTTCAACAACTCGCTAAGGTATCTAAAAATGAACCAAAATTATGTCTACAAAGCAGGAAAACGGCTATAAAAAAAAAGTGCTTCCATCTTTCCACTGTCTGAAATGTCACCAGGAGGTGGTAGTTAAGTAACGCTGTGGAAGTTAATGCAAGAAAGATAGAGTAGACAGAGATAGGTGTAGCAAGATAGATGTAACGGCCGATCTACCGGATGAAGAGACAAACAAAGCCCTCCATAAAGCAGGTCTCAGGGACAAAGAGTGGTGCCGAGCTGATACGGAAACACTAGCGAGTCTTCAAAAGAAAATGGAACCCATGTCCTCAGCACACAAGTCAACATCTGGAGAAGCCAGCGTAATTTTGGACAGATGTGCAGTGCAATGGACAGATGTTTAAAGTTAAGCTTTTGGCCACATCTACCAGTCGTATGTATGTTTGGAGATAAATGAAGAAACGTTTCATGAAAACAACATACCTCCAACTATTAATAAACTTGAAAGATGTGTGACTACACACAAAACACTGTAAAATGAAAACAGCCAAGTGGAGATGAAATCTAAAAAAACTGCAGTAGTGAGGTACTTATGTACTTTATAGAACTGGATCTGTTTCTTAAGTAAAAAATAGCAAGGTTCTGAGCATGCCACAAACATGTTTATAACTTCAAAAACAACAACAAAATGAGAGAATTTACTTATATAATAGGATGTCCAAACCTAAGTACACTTACTGGGTTTTTTTATCTCTCATTCTTTGCAGAAAATGTGCAGAAAAATGGAACATTTTAATATCTGCTAGGAGATGCAAGCTGGATTTAAATATAACCCGAAGAGATCAAAGAGCCCAATTTCATCTGGTCTGAAATGGAGGAAATGCACAGTCTGGCTTTTACTAAGAGATATTTGCTAAACCAAACTGATCTTATGCTAAATAACAGCACAAGGACACATAACATTAAGTACATGTGACAAATCTGTTAAGTGTAAGATTATGAATAGTTATGAGATGCATGGCTAATATCTAAAGCTGCTCAGGTTGGAACTGCCTCCCAGATCTAAACATAAATAAATAAAAAATATTAATTTAAATTTAATTTTGAAAGTACACTCTGCCTGCTCTGCATGCCACTGCTAGTTCCACAAGCACTATGATAACAAGGACATTTAGCTAAAGGTTTTGCCTCTACTGTAAAACTTGACAGTGTAATGGTGTGATCATTGACAAGTGAGATTCTCCACACTGCTCTCTGGCTCCACTCGAGCCCAGGTTGTCAGGGTTACATTCATCAACAGAAGATATTCTTTATTAGTAACAAATGCAATGTGACTCTTGACTTTAGAGCATGGAAAAGCATGGATGACGTTCCAAACTGAAACACGCTTTCTCTGAAAGCAGAAAGCAAATGTTTGCATGCACACCAAATTTTTGTCGTGACCTTTCGTCTGTCTGTTGTTCTTGAATGAAAAATGCACATTTTGCTTAATGTGAATAATGTACTTGTATGTATGAAGCTAGAAACACTTTGCCTATCACATTCACACAGAATGAGAATACTTAGTTATCACCATAAAATATAAATTAAAAGTTACTTTCATGCAATACTGTGAATAAAAATTTGTAAAGCACCAAGTATATTTAGCTCTGAAAAGCTGTCAAATCAAAATTTTATTTTAGAAATGAGACTGAAAACTCATGTTCATAATATGATGCAAATGTCACATAATGCAACTCATATTAAATATCTAAATATAATGATGTTTTGAAAGCTGGGTATAAAATATTTGTGCACTCAATTGTGCCAGCGTTGAATCTTAACATGTATTTTGTTATATATATGCATAAAACACAAGCATGAAAGAATCTGGAGTTTGATCTTGCTATTAGTTCTCGTGCTGTGAACACAATCTATGCACAACACAGTTCTATTAAAAGGAAAGGTTGAGATTTATTCTCTCTAGGCAAAGGTCTGGGCTTCATCTTCAATGCTTTTAGATCTCTTCAAACTTCCTTAGTTCCAACAGAAAAGTATGAGTAAGAATGGTGCCATCAGACAGTGTGTGAAGCAGCGTTTGTGTGTGTACAAAACCCAGTTTGTTATGACTGTTATAACTGTGCATGCACTGGAAGACAACAGTGGATGCCAAATTTAAGAAGAGGTATGTGTGTCTCCACCTGAACCTGCAGAAAACAACGATCAAAGCATACAATCGTTTGTGTTTTTTTTTTTGTAAAAAATGTCACCATTAAGATTTATTTTGTGGATGCAGACACCATATTTCGAGCTTTCACCTCATGTAAAGTTAAGAATAGCAGAAGCTTATCCATGGCAAAGACTGTAGAATTGTTTCCTTGGCAATCTAAACGCTTGATCCCCCTGCGTTGACACAACATATCCTTGAAGATAAACTTGAGAAGTACGAGATAAAATCAATATAGTCTACCACTGAACAATTATAAATATGTTAAAAGTTCAATTTCACTCCATCCTATGTGTTCTTGGTCATTCATTATTTCATGAGCTTAAACAAAAAAAAAAACAGAAGCCTCACACACAGAGTTGGTGTAAATGTAAAGAATTTGAACTTTTAGTTGACGTCTTTGTTTGTTGATGCAAATTAACAAAGGTCATAGGGGGACTACAGCATTTCTACACTCTGGCTAACGAGTAAATGCTACATTTGAAATGATTAGCATAGCATATCTGGATCACAAATGAAGTCGTAGTGGTTGTAAATAATGTAGGAACCAAGCAAAGAAATGAGTTAACAAGTCATTGCCATGCTAAATAAGTCCAATACTTCTAATGTTGTTGTTCCTTGATGATGGGCAGTTCCATGAGAGGACAGACTGATACATTTGTACCTAAGTGACTTGCTTGTCTGAAATTTGACATGCAAGTTGATGCTACCAATCAAAACCCTTTCAATGTGTAACATTTTATAAGATAATAATGGTAAATTGAATTGTATTACTTTTCATTTTGGCACTTCTATGTGTAAAAAAACATGTCTATTGAGCAGCTAAACTTAGCAAAAAAGTAAAAAACAGCACCTGTTCATTTGACGTCACCAGACACACCGATTAAACAAATGGTGCAACGCTGGAAAAGCTGAAATGAGATCTTTCAACGTTGACAAAGTCAGCTTTGATCTAAACACAGATAGGCTATCAGTGAAATACTGGCTTTAACGCCACCATGAATGTAAGGTCACTGCTCTCATCCTCAAAGGAAATGCAAGTGAGATCCAACCAGAGACAGTTGGGAATCCCAGTCTTCTTCCCACACCCAACTAGCCAGCTAGTGGAGCAGTCCGTGTGAGCTAGCCAAAGTGCCTGCATGTCCCTAAGCAACCAGGGGATCCATTGTTGTTTAGGCTCAGGTTACAGCCTCACCCAAAGGCCCCACCCGACTTTCTTGGCAGTTCACTGGTGTATGAACAAAGTTGCCTCCTAATGCCAGGATCCTAGACATGGATACCAAGCAAAGGTTTTGGAAAAGGAGGGGTAAGGAATGTCCACGAAAGAAGAAAAAAAGGAGAGAAAAACCTCCTATACAACAACCATCTGCCTTACAGTTGGCTGTGTCTTTTCAGCCGGTCAGTCTCAGCGACATACCAAGTTAATGGGTAAGATTGTGCAAGTGCTTTCATCTTGTCAGCTGGGGCCCTAACAGACAGCGAATGAGCTGCTCAGATCCTCCTCTGAGCTGAGCTTCAAGAGCAGCCATTTTAGGAGCTGACTACGTGTGCTTAGGTGTTCAGCCAGCACACAACATGGACCCACAGATCTGATCCTCTTCTTCAAAGGCAAGGCAGCCTGTCGCTGGAGAGCTGCTGACAGAAATCTATCTGCCAGATGTACAGCAGTGTACCCAAGCCCTCTGCCCACACAGCTCAGCAGAAAACATCTCCCACACTCGCCAGTCTGGCTTTGCCTGGTCCCTTTTTTTTTCTTTCTCGGGGACATTATCTCACACATCAAGAGATTTTCAAAGAAATGTTAGATTCCTGTCTCTAAGGAAAGGAAGAATAGGTCAGAGCAAGCGCCGAGCACCAAAAATGCGTAAAGAGAAATACAGCTAATGCATTTTGTAGAAGCTGCCAACTACTCTCCACAAGGGGGTCTAAAAATGTGAGGCATGTCTGAACTTCTTTATCTCAGGGCTCTGCAACCCTGAGCCCTGAGGAGAAGACGAGAAAGGAGCAGAGAGAAGCAAAAGAGGAAGGAACGGGAAGGGTGGGAGTAGAGGGGAGGCAGTGAGAGAGCATGACGAAGCCACCTGGAAGACCTTCAGTGGTGAGCAACAGAGGACAAAGGCATCAGACTGGGCTTCCCAGATTCCAAAGTCTACTGACATTTGTTAATCACCAACCGGTCTCTCTGCATCGGCGAGCTCTGCCAGCAGTCACACCCTCTACTCAAACTGGCTGACAGCAGCTGCTCTGTCTGAAAGAGGGCCTTTGAATAAGCCAGCATTAAGCTGATTAGTAGTACAGAGGTTTTGTCCTTAACTGTTGGTTAGTGCTACCATCTCATGCAGTCTGGAAGAAAAAAAGTCTACAAACATGTTACTTTATTCCAAGATAAGCTTTATGGCTGCTGATGATTCATCTGGCAAACCAGGCACTATGCATCTTGACAACCCTCACAGCCTGAAAAATTAATGACCCACTGATTGAATATGACAGTCTGTTTTTTAAAGGAAAAATACAGTGGCGATAACAGCAGGTATCCCAAACCATGATAATCAATTTTTCCAGAGATGAGGTGACAGCATCACAGAAAAATCAATAAATTTTGTTCAAAGAAAGTTATTAAAAAATAGAGAGAGAGCTGCATGGATAACCACATGATACTTCCAGTTCGGATCTCTGTAGCCTGCAGTGTTTAGAAGATTTACCCAAACAGAGAGGAAAGGACAGTAGAGAAAGATCTTATTGTATTGTTAGAGATTTCACAGTGAGAAAAAGAGGATCTGGAGTCCTGGAGATCGGAAGGGGTTCTTCCATCCTGGTGTCTCGACAGATGAGCTGAAATTGTGCCTAGCTATTTCTAACACACAACACTCCTCCTTACTTCTGTATATACTTCCAGTAACAGGAAAGAGAGGCAGTAATTTAATGAGCATGTAAAGATACACAGAAACATGTATATATTAAGCAAAAACATGGTTCATACAGCTCTAATGGGCCTAAAAGCCCCATTTTCTATGATCCTCAACTCTTCCTGTACCCTCTCAGTCTTTTTGTGTCTTGTGATTTCTTAAAGTAGAATAGTTCTCCAGGCTTCTTGGAGGTCACTTCAAAGCTCTTCTTTAGATGTTGGCTGCCTTTTGTTCCCATCTCTGTCAAGACGATCCCGAACTGCCTCGGTAATGTCTGTGCTCTGGGGAGGTCTCATCTCTCAGTAAGAGCTATTGCCACTGATTTTCAGCCCAGTTCTTGAGTGATTTGGAATTTGTCTTCTATGTTTTCATGTTTCCTTGCTTACGAATCACTTCTTGACAGCTTCTCTACCATGAAGACAGTTTTCACAAACAGTAAATGGATTATCTGAAGGTACAGTTGCATTCTTTTGTCCTGTGTCAGGTCTACTATTGGTATGCAATTTTTTTGGTCCACAACTTGTACATAGTTGCACTCCACGATGATATATTTTAAGTTAATAGGTCTTTGGTAATCTTATTGTGCGTGCATTTTATACTCATTAAACTGTGCTTTGTTTAGCATTGTGCTTACGTTCCAATTAAATAAACAGGTTTAAAGTATATTTATTTCCAACAGGCAGCTTGTAACAAAGTGCTTCATGATACAATTAAAAATAGGTCCTTTGCTAAATAATAATGTATAGCTTTTTTTAATCCTAATACACGTTTTATTAGTTTTATTTGTCAAATTATGGCACTTTGTATAGTTTATCATGCTTGCTTATTTTAATGCACCTTCGTTGTTCCGTTGCCTGCGAGATAAAGCTCATCTCATCTCATCTTAATCTTTAAGGTTTTAGCTCAAAAACAAGTATTTTATTTTACTTTATATTTTGGGATTCATAGTAAAGAGAAGACTTGTGAAGTTTGCTAAGATATAATAATATCAGTATATATGTAAAAGGTGAAGAATAAGTTGGAGATGGCATTTTACATTGAGGGGAAAAAAGTTTCAGCCTGGACTTAAAGGAAACCAGCACTTTCAAGATTAATAGATTATATAGATAATATCTGAATATCTATATGGAATATAGCAGCTGTAGTTTTAAGCTTCTATTAGATGATAGCACAACCGGTGAACATAATCTCTGCAAAGGCCAAGCCTGATACGGTAAAGCAGAACAAATTAGTACAGAAAGTATGAATGAGGTCCCGAAAATGTCCATTTAGGCATATTTTGACACAGTTTGACCCCATCTGTTGTCAAAGACCCCAAAATGGAGAGCCTTGGGTATTAAAAGGATGCTTGGCATTTTTTATGGTCAAATGGATTATAGATCAGTGTTAAGTGGCTTCATAAAAATTAAATTCCTCTGAAAATGGTTAAGTACAACGTTTGGAGTTACGTTGACTGAAAAAGCAGCTAATACCCAAAGAAAAAATATTTTTTCAAGACCAAAATATTACAAGAACGTTTTGTTAAATGCAAGCAGAATAGGAGGAGTGGCTAAAGACTTTGCACAGTACTGCATCAACAACATGGAGCACCAAACAATACAAAAATGACAAAGACTATAACATAAACCTACTTTTTAGACAAAATGTCTGTATTTTCAACTTAAGAAAATTAGCCTCAAGTGAAAGAAGCTTGTGAGGCTACTGTATAAGAGTGATATTGTTATTATCCACCTTCTCTGTGCAGATATTTATGGAACTATGTGGGACAAAGATTACAGAGCTTACAGAGGTGTACTGAATAATCTACTTCAACACAAATTCAAATGAATCGTTCCTGCAGCAGCAAGTTTACAATTAAACTAAACACATGATCTTTCAAATTCCAGGCAAAATCCTATAGAGGTTTTAAGCTCACAAGATGATCAAAACAAAAAAAACAGTGCACTAATTATAAAATGATATTTACTGTTTAGAAGATCTCACCACACCGTTTCTGTATGTGCTCACATTTTGCAGCTTTCTGAGATCTCAGAGCTCAGATCTGAGACAGTAAATCCTGTTTCCAGCAGCTAACAAACCTGGTTTTAAAATGTAACCTGTTACAGACAGTTGATTCCATGTGTGAAAAACTAATAAAAGTGAGAGTTTTCTTGGATGTGGATTTAAACCTCTGCTCTGGGATTATTTTATCATAAATGCACTGCAGTCACAAGAGACAAGACATCTGCAGCACGCCACGAGAAAACAAACAGGTTCATGACCAGCAGCCTGTGAGATCTGGCGCACTGGCTCTCTGTGTAAATAACTACAATTCAGCTGCTTTGATAGCGAGGTTTACACAGGCATGCCAACAACAGAGCTCTCACCTTTTCTATAAAACCCCTGCAACAGCATTCTCCCCACTATAATTACCTGTCTTTTAGACACATTATTCCACTTTAACCGTTGTTCTGAAATATGCCAATTTGTGCACTTAAACAGTGTAAGGCTTGTTTAAATGTATATAGAAGATTCTTATTACATGTAAAACTGGGACACAATCTTAAAAAGAGGCACTGCAAGAGAGCATCATGAACACTTAATGGTCAAATGTATAAAAGTATTATGCTAACATGATCACAAAAGTGTCCCAAAATTTTCTAGATGTCTGCTTTGCACCACTGATAAAATGTAGCAGCTTTATTACTCTGTTACAACCATTTTCTACATATACTCTTGTTGTAATTAAAAGAGACGCTAAATATCAGAAGCTCTTCTTGTTAACTGATGGCAAAATATTTTTAATCTACAATGACAAAAGTACAATCTGAAATGATATATTTTATGCATAATGATGGTGTCGTGTCACATCACCGATTAATTCAAATCTAGGCTTTCTAAACTAATATTTCACCCACAAAGGAATTTGGATTTGTCTTTAAAATGTAAAAAAAACAAGAAAACCTGTTTTCTCATATTTCTACTTTTACACTTAACCACAAACATGTAAGGACCTGGACGTATAGCAACTGAAAAATGTTTCTTTTATCTCCACCGGAGTTATTTACTTGCAGCATATCTTCATTTAAACACATTTTCATGTGAACCCCAACAGAACAATCGTGCTCATTTTAATCTAACAAAACCTGCCAGGTGTAAATACACTCTTACTGTAGAAATTCGCACCTTGTGTTCCCTAAACACCTCTTCAAGTTGCGATATATTTCCAGGCTGCTCTACAAGCTCAGCATGTTTACCCAAAGATTTTCAGTGATCTCTGTGACTGAGGACTATGGGGGACTGCCCAAAAATGTAAGCTTGTGTTTTTTAGAAGTAGTTTATGGTGGATTTGGAGGCATCTTCTGAATCTTTGACTCGTTGCTTTCAGTGATGGATAGCTGCTTGATATTTGCATCTAGTTTTTAATGGTATTTTGTGGCACCTATTTGAGCAATGTTTTCTGCATCTCTTGCTTCCAAACAACTCTAAAGTGTGATCTTTTTCTGAGACCTTTGTGATTTCCCAGAGTCTGATTTAATCTTGGTTTGTCAAGCTATTTGATAAACAACTGGTTTATCCAGATGCTGTGATGATAAAGATCCTAACTTCTCTGGGATACACCATTTCCTTCTTGTGAATTTTCCATGTAGAACCTGTTTTTCCAAGCAAGTCGGCACAGTGGAGCTACGTCCAACCATTCCTGAGTCAGCTAAAGCTTCCACAAGCTGATTTGAGGACCATATTTGGACCTTTGCACAATGCTTGGTCTTTAAAAACTTGCCTTTACTTATGTCAAGAGGATGCTTCAAATACTCAAAGATGAAATGCCGACCCTGTTTTGAGTCTCTTCAAACTCATCTTAAAATTCCTAAAATTGATATATTCTTAAATCTACTATACGACAGGTCAAATAATGTACTCGACATTGAGACTTGACTAGTTTGGCACATTAAATGAAGTTAAAAATAACAGTACAGTAGCATTTTTTCCTAATAATACACCTGGCGTTTGTAGCAGCAGTACCTGATCATCAATATTACACATTAAATAAAAAAGGGGAAACCCTAAATTTACAATGTTTCCGCTTATCAAGCTTGTTTTCATTTTATATGTAATTTAAAGGGGAACCAATATTTTGATCCAAACACATCATGACCAATAGCCAGCATGATGTTTCACCTGAAATGCAATACAAATATGGAAGTGACACTTATTATTTAATTGGTTTCTAGAGTGAAAATGTTAGTCGTTTGATTCCTAAATATAAAATCAGCAAGTCTTTCCATTGGATACTTTACTAGGATATTGTCAAGTTATTTTCAGTACTTTATTCCTTAGAAATTTATCAATAAAATACTTTTGCAACATTATCTTTAATTCAGATTATTTGTTGGCTAAACTGATGACAGATGCAGAATGGCATGAGGTGATATTTTACATTTTCAGATACAATAACTGAAAAATCTCTTAACGATGTTTTTGACTGAAAAAGTCAATGAATAAGAACCTCTGCACAATAATTGTATGTGACGGATCCAATCATGCTCCTCAAGTGAAGCACCTTCTGATGCAAGCATGGGCCAAGTCAAGCAGCATAGAGAAGTATTTATTTTGGCACCTAAGCTTTAATCATTCTCTTTACCACGTACAACCAAGAGACTTTGAAAACAGACAAAGCTGATGTAAGGCTTCAGCTTCAAACTCAAACTTTGCCTCCTTTTTTTCTTCATTAGCTCATCCCAGAATTGCTGAGCACATCATTAGGTGGATGATGAACATGGAAAGTTAGAGCTTGTCCGTAACTTATTAAACAGTATTTTGTAGACAGATTGGCACAAAATTATTTAGCATTTGTTTCTTTAATCATTAAGAATATATTTTAAATAATATAAATGAGCACTTATTAAATTAAGTCTGATAATGATGCTATTCAACTGGATTTGATGTCTAATGAGGCGATAAATTAAATATGTGCCTTTATTTTAAAGCCTCTCTAATCCAATTGGCTTGAATACTATTAAATAAAATACAAAAAGCTACTTTTGATAAAGGTGAATATATTTCCCACTGGTT
This sequence comes from Pseudomugil tenellus, assembly GCA_037177515.1. Taxonomy (NCBI): domain Eukaryota; kingdom Metazoa; phylum Chordata; class Actinopteri; order Atheriniformes; family Pseudomugilidae; genus Pseudomugil; species Pseudomugil tenellus. The sequence goes on from JBAMHX010000021.1 coordinate 9,585,725, forward strand.
AAAAAAAGCTGGTGCCACTGGACTTTTTAATTAGAACCTCACTATCTTTAGATGCATAGTGATAGCGTAGCCTAGCAACTACAATAAAGCCACATACATATGAGATTGTCTATTCTCGTGGTGTAACTTTCAAGTTAGATCAAATTTGACATAAGATTGTTATGACTGACTTGTGGAGTGTTCATGCTTAGCATTCAAGAGCAGTGACCTAAAATCTGAGGGAGGGCAAACCAGCAGCAGGGTGTGTATGTGTGTGTGTGTGTGTGTGTGTGTGTGTGTGTGTGTGTGTATTAGTACATAGTCTGGCTATGTGTGTGTGTGTATTAGTACATAGTCTGGCTATGTGTGTGT
>JBAMHX010000021.1:9586175-9598704 GCA_037177515.1 Pseudomugil tenellus
CCCCCCCCCCCCCCCCCCCCCCCCCCCTCCCCCCCCCCCTCCCCCCCCCCCCCCCACCCCCCCCCTCCCCCCCCCCCCACCCACAACTACACCAACTCACAACATACAGGACTTTAAGGATCTGCTGCTAACGTCCTGGTGCCAGATACCACAGGGCACCTTCAGGTCTTGTGGAGTCCACGCCTTGGTGGGTTGGAGCTGATTTAGTGACACGTAAAGATGGGGAGTTGGGGGGTGGAGCAGGTTTTGGTGGTAATAGTAGGGGGGTCATAATGTAATGGCTTATCAAAAGTGATTTCAGCAGCTTTATTTTTTACTCCATAATGCTTCACAGTCAGCGTCTTGTTTTATTCAAGTAATTCTGCATGACTTCTCTACAAGAAAAGACAGCAAACACTATTTTAAATGAAGACAGTATTTCAAACCAAATTTATAAAACAAAATTACAATAAAAAAATATATATATTTAAAAGGAGGCTTGTTTAGTTGATACACCATGGCAGTATAGACTAGCTGATTTCCACCGTTGAGGCTGCTCTGAATCCCCTCGAATGACTAAAAGGGTCAGGAGAACTGAGTCACTGCTTCCAATCTGCAGGAAATCTTAAAAACACTCTTTCTGTCCAGGCTGCAGAAAACCAACCAAGCCTTTACAAAAACACTGTCAGATCTTCCATTTGAGGCTCCACAGTATAGTGAAAATGTATCATTATCACATTATCAACATGTGTGATGTCAAGACTGTCAAGCAGATCACAACAGCCCAAAGACAGTTTGACATGAAATGGGACAATTACAGTTTAAAGATGGCTGCATGAGAACGTCCTGCTTCTGTGGACAATCTATAGCTACCGACGTACAAGTCAAGTGGATACATTTAATATTAGCACTATTATGACAGAATAATGTCACCATATTTGTCAACAATGGTACTGCACATTTAAAGTTGATCCTATAGTTCAATACACATACACAGTCATCAAGTTCTTTGTCATATCTGATCAAAAATCCAAACTAGATTTTAGAAAGGGAGCAGTTTGAGTAACTAAAACCTTAACCAGAAAAAAAGAAAATGTTTGTCTGCTTTTAATCTAGCTCCTGATGATCAGCTCATCATTTAATAAGGTTATTACTGCATCTCTGATATAATTTGTGTGCCGGTCCTGAACTGTCACCATTATCTAACTCAGAGATGGAGCACATTTCAGATTTAAGTAATGTAACATTAAAGGCTTCATGAACATATCCATGCAAAGCAGAAGATTGGCTAATTTATCCAACAAGATGTAATTCAGAAGTTCAGTTTTCTTACTACAACATATCACATGGCCGTGACAATTTATGTTAGCTCCAACAGAGTGCTGTGGTTGAGTAAAACATGCCAAAATGTATTGGAGCAGTCTAAAATATCCCCTTTTCAACATGCTCGAGCTTGTCAAACAGGTGGTGTGAAGCGTACCGCTCTCTAACTTTACTGCACTCAAAGTAAGATGCGTAGTTATCTTTCACTTCACCTAAGTGTCTCCAACACTTCCTCTTTGCTCGATGTGCTTCCGACAGAGAGAAGAGGCTGCAGTATATATATATATATATATATATATATATATATATATATATAAAATAGGTAAAAAAAAATGCAGCAGAAGTCATGCAGCATAGCAGATGTTTGTGTTAATTTGGCCCAAGAGGTGTGCAAAATGCTTAGTCCTCCTTTAAAAGCATATCATATAACTTCAGCTTCACCATCTATGCCTGCTGAAGTTTTATTGCATGCAACTACCTGCAGATCAGTCAGACTTGTGTCTAAAATTATGATTTCATGTTATACAGTCTGATCTAGTTAAGAATGCAGCTAGACATTAGCATAAAGTGACTGGGGAACTCAAAAAGACGTGGAGCTATGCAATGTTAATGGAAAGAAGTGCATGCCCAAAGGAGACTTCACTGTTTAGATGGTAAACACCATGGAGCATTTAGCATTTTAAGAGCCAGATATTTTACTCCTCAGTTGTTAGAAACCCAAAACAAACTTTAAAAGAGATAATGTTGGACAAGGTGGCCAGAAATACGACACCAATGGCATTATAGTGCTGGTCTGCAACTGCTGGATGATGTGCAAATAAGCAACAGTTGGTTATCAGTTTGTCACGCCATCTTAAAAAGTGATGATATGACAGCATTGTGTTCACAGCAGCTAGCAGGCTTAAAAAAACACAATAAAATCAAATGTGGTGGTGTTGTTAGCACTATGATCAAACCACATGTTAATTATGTCTCTGTGTTGTTGTTTTTTTTAATGATGAACAGACACAGGTATTATGGACCTGGAAACTTCTGCAGTATACAGAAATCACATGTCCACAGTAACTGAACACTGAAATGGATCTACGAGAACTTCTTAACACATGATTTTAAAGTAAATTTGGTTCCGCTTATTGAAAGTTTCCTGAAATAAAATCCAGCTCAAACATGACTGACTGGCTGGTAGCAGTTCTTCCTACTGTGTGCAGGTTCCTGTGATGGCGGCTCATTGTTTGGTTTTTATCTGTGGAGACTGTAGCAGATAACAACACTGGTTCAGAACAGAAAAGCTGGTCCGACCTGAATGACCTTCCTATTCCTATACACTGGCTCATCCCACCACAGAAGAACAGCAAACTGACTGATGAAACTGCAACCGTGCTTGGTGGCTTCACATTGCTTTTGTCCATTTGTAATGATTAGCATGCTATAATAAATATATATCTTTTTATTGTGTGTTTTCTTTTTAATGTTTATGTTATATACGGTTTTGATGTGTCTCTAGATTGACCCTGCACTGGACTGGGCGTTTGCTTAGGGTCTACCCTGCCTCTCACCTGCTAAATAGTGGGATGTGCCCCAGCATCCTGAACTGGACTACGCAGTAGAAAAAAATGAATGTCAATTTGCCCACCACTTCACCCCGTACCTAAAGATCTCCACATCAACTTACTTTGATACTTCTGCCAACCATATTACTATTCCAAATACTGAAATAAAATACTACTTATTGACTCCTTGAGTCACCATGAGCTTTTTTGCTTTTCAGCAAGTACCATTATGACATTTGTGTCCCTAATTTGGAATACTCTATAAGCAAAACATCTACAGCAGCAAAAATCCTAAGAAGCCCTGATAGTCTGTTAGCATGATAGCATGTGTTAGTCTAGTTTGGAAATGGTACTCCAGCATTTACAAAGGTTGGCTTGGGTCTGGAGGACCCAAGTTTGAGTCCATTGAGTTCCAACATGGATGAAACACTATGGACCCCTAATAGAGCCCTTAACTAGGCCCTCAGTGCTGTGAATGGGTTCTTTAAGTAGCAAAATAAGGAAATAGTTGGACACATCACCAGTAGTCTGTATTAGTTAGCTTAATGCATCTTTTTTAAATCATATTTTATTTTATACACTGGATTTGGACAGTTTCTATTGTTTCTGCTTTTTTATAATCCCAGACTGAGTCAATGTTGTTGAGATCAGGACCGTGGGGGTTGGGTGAGTGTATAATACCATCTGTTGCAGGACTCCCTTATCTTCTTGTTGTTGAAGATACTTTTGTTTTGATTGTAGGCCAGATTTTTGTTTTGGGGGGAGGGGATGTTGTTTTGCTGCAAAATCGATTTGGAGCTGATGAGACATCATGATACCAGTATGTAAAGAATTGGTTCGGGTTGGGGTTAGCAAATGGCTAAATGATGTTTGCCCTGAACGCAGCACCCAAATACATGTGAAAAATACAGCACAGTTAGAAAAATGATCAAACAAACCCAAAATGACATATTCCACACTAACTTTATTGTATGTTAGTAATTCAGTGCAAACTAATCAACTGAAACAGAAAGATGTTTAACTTGTTAGTAAAACCTTGATGAGCATATCAGTCTCATTACAACAGCATTTCAGCTCGAGTGTGATAAGACCAGATAGCTGGACGCTGACCTCATTCCTGTCTGCCTGTGATCAGAGCAGAAAGCCTCCCTAAATGATGTGATCACATGACACTGCTCATTTGAGGAAGTCTGAATTCACAGAGATGAAACATCGATCCCACCTGCCCAATCAATGAGCCAGGCCTTTTCTGAGGAGATGTGAGTAATCAATAATGTTCATTATGAACACTTTGTCATAACATTTATCAGACAACTGCAGGAATTGGATAAAAGGGATGAGAATGACATGAAATACCCAGAAATAGGGCACAACAGAGCTGAAAACATGCCAGTAATTCCACAACACATCCCCATCAAGTGTATTTTAACTATGTATTTTGATTCCCAGAGTCTAGTTACTGGGTTTTACTTTAGGGCTATTTATTTATATTGATTTAATACAGCATTTGGAAAAGCATTATTACACATATATAAGCTAAGCCACCGTACCTGTAGCTCTGTATCATAGTGCTAGTGAAGGTGAGGCCACACTACAGCCACAACCAAAATATCTTTGCGACAGGCTGGAATCATCAGAGTTACAATAAATTATCAGTCACCTGACTAAAAATGCTGGCATTAATCTGGCAAATCTGTTTCAGGAGACATATGGTATTCCAAAAGTAGGTCACCCATTACCCAGCGTATACAGCCATGACTAGAGACATTCTTCTAGCAACCCTTCATCCAAAAATCTAAGCAGCCTAAAATCAAGCAAAATACATCTATATTTATTTTAGGAATGCACAAATACAGACAGCAGAAATGACCACACTTCCTCTTTCCAAGTCAAAAGTTCAACTTCTACACAACTTCACCCAATTCAGATAACAAACCAGGTTCACTTGTTAGCAATACAATGGCTAACATGGCTAGCTAACAAGCTAAGCTAACTAATGGAAGCATCTAAATAACTTAAAGGGGGAAAGTATCAAAACTATGACTAGACGTAAATAAAGTGCCCATACTTTCCTTCCAGATCTGGAGCTAGAAACTTCACAGTTCTCACACTAGCTTTGTACAGACTGAAGCATTTGTTGAACTCTGGGAATCTGGGTTCAAGACATTGTTTTCAAGCCATAGTCATTTTTAAGATTCTTTAATAAATTCTTCTTCAAAATGGAAGGTTCAGTTTTCTTAACCAATAACCTACCAGCAGTGTAGTAGCGATATGTGCTGTTCCTCTGTATTTAGAAACCAAGATAAAAAAAGTTCTACCTTGATTTCATCAGACCGCAAGATCTATTTTCTGTGATGTATGAATCAACCACATGCTTGCAAAATTAAAATATGCCTCTTAGCTACAAGACATCTTCATGCTGTTGCCCTGAGGAGAGCTCAGACGTGTGCAGAGCACATAAACTCTCGCCCAGTGTATGTTGTGGACAGATCCTACAGTACAGTCCTTTGGCTATTTTTAGCTATGCTGCTGGCCTCTTGGTAGTTTTTCCTTCAGAGCTTCCTCTTTATACGACCACCCAGATGACCTTATCTACACATGGTATTCACTGTGCCTTTTCTCGATATTGTGTTGGCAAATTACCTTTAAATTTAAGGTTTAAATTAGTTGTTAATCTTAAAAAAAACATATTGGCTGACTCACTGATGTTCATGTTCATTACTGTATATTAACTAAAAATCAAGTTTTATTCAATCTTATTGGACTCGGTTGGATTAAGACACATGTTTTTTTAAAATATTGAAATCTTTACATGAAGTTTGAATTAAGCCGTTGTGTTCACATTATTGAGTTTGTTTTGAAAACTATTTGCACACATTCAAGAAATGAGCCAAATGATTCTAGTTTGTCTTCAAGGACCTGTAACTACAAGTGCAAAGCTTTTCAGACACTGTAGTCCAGCAAGCTTTACTGATCTGTCTGCTTCATGACCTTCACAAGTGTCACATTTAGAGGGTGTAAAAATTAAACAACTCATGGCAGCAGGCTCAGGTGACTCTTAAGCATTCTAGGTAGAGAAGAAAGAAGGCTATACCTGTAGTATGCTTGGCCCAGCCTCAGCTCTGATGCACTTACTACGACTTACTACGTGCAGGCTTACTACCTTCCAACTGGGTTGACTGAGTGCTCTTAATACTGACTTACATAGCAGCACCATGCTCGTCCAGTTAAAGTATTACACTCTGTGCACATCTGTTATAAAGCAGAGCTAGTAGAGCCATTTTGATCTTTGGACCTCAAAGCTTTCTGCTGACTGAGGCCTTCAAGCAAATCCTCACACTAGAAACAGAGAGAGAAACTGGAAGAGGGAGGGAGGCAGGAATGTCTGTTGCATAGCTCCCGATTGGAACAGTATTGTCATCTAAGAATGAGGAGATCATTTTCTGTTCAGCATCAGGGTGCTTATGCTGCAAAGTCAAACAGCACCAGTGTCAACCTGTCCATCTGTGACAGATGGTTACCTGGCATCACCCATGTATCCAGATCAGTGGACTCAATCTCTTTTTTTTTCCAACTTTGCACACCGAGACATTTCCGGTCTCAATCAAAGACATTCATCTCAATAATTCCACATTTCTCTTTAAAGCTGCACTAAAAAAAAGGGAAATGAAAGAAGCTGGCCACTATTGAACAAGTAACCTTGCTCCAAGGGTAGCTTTTGTGCTCAGCAAAGAGTTCAGATTGTTCCTTCTGAAAAGAGGGACGTCTGCAGAGAGCATGCAGTAGCAATGTTTTGGCCTCTTTTGCGCAGACGATAATGACCAAGCAGATTACGAGGAAGTGGGCATTAATGGCCATCTTCTGTGTGGTTTATGTCTTCAGGTTGTCATGGTGAAAACGCACCACCAAAAGAAAAAAAAGCGGTGAAAAAAAAAACATTTAAGATGTGGTTCAGACTATCTTTTGCATCTTAGAGTCTTATAGATACTAATGTGACCTTCAAGGTGGAAATTTTCACAAAGCGGCCAAACAAGAGCCTCATGCATCCCTTAGTTAGAGCCTCCTGGGTGTGAAGGTTACAGAATACTTTTATATGTCACACTCTTCCTTCCTTGTCGCAAAACCAAAAGTTAACCTTTTCATGGCTGACTTTTTTTATTTTCCATCTGCTGCATGTCTGTTTGAAGCGAAAAGAGCCAGATGAAGATGGCTATTGACAGAAATAAGGAATAAGGATTACAAGATGGAAGCAAGAAGACAAGCTTGAGACCTCTGGCAGTGTGCTGCTAAACCTTCTTTTAGTATAGGCACCTCACTTGGCTGCTCTCTCATCTCTCCCTCTCGGGGCTGACAGAATTATCTTCTGCATCAGAGCTGAGGCTGGGCCAACGCTCCACACAGAGGACTCCATTTCACACAGCCAGCCCCACAGTGGCCAAGGAGACTCAGCCAATCACACTGGAGTATCAGTGGCATGACCATCCACCATTTTGTGCTCCTCAAGGTCTTTGACTGTCCTGCTCAGCAGAGTGGAGCTGCTTGCTTGGCTATCTTGTTACACAGATGGAAGTGTTTAACTTTAAGAGACCTGAGTGAGCAGCTTCCCCTCCTGCCGGTTCCTCTGCAGATTGTCATGACAGGCAGCAGAAAGCAGAAGTGAGATGTGGGTTTTTGCTCACAGCAAAGATGGCTACCTTCGACTGTGGCTTTGCTGTTTGTCACAAGCTGACGACAGCAGCAAGAATCTGAATAAGGATCATCAGATCAACATCATCACAGCCAAAACATTTAGATGATATATCTCAGTTTCTGAAAAATCCATCATATAATGGTAACCTATCTCTCTTTTTTTTTCTTGTGTGAAGAATACATGGAAAGCATGAGCAATGAAACTTGGGGGCAAACCCTCAGAAAAACTATTGAATATTCCATCCAAAATGATTAAGTGCATAATTTAATTAATAGCCTGAGGTGGGAGTTGTTTTTTTTTTATTATCATTTTAACGGTGAATGAATAGGTGGATATATTTGGGTATTTTTCAAGGATTTCTTTCTTAAGTCGAAGGAGAACAAATCTGAAAAAAAACTATCAAACCAAATGTTCACTGTTGAGCCATTAGTCCAAAAACGGAAAAGCATTGATTTGTGGGCTAAATAAATACCACTGAAGAGTCATACAAGTGAAGGACAGATCTTGGAGAGAAACCAGGAAGTGTTTTTTCACAAGGACAATTACTCCAGGAAACCTTACATTCCATGCAGCCTTGAAGTTCATCTCTCCTAGGAAACCATTTCCTGACATAAATCAATCTGCTGCTGTCCTAAATAAATGTTGTATTACTTTAGAAAACATACAAGAAATACTGAAGACACTACAAGGTCAGCTCTGGAGGTACATTTTCACTAGCAAGCCGACTGAAAAAGACGTGCCTTTCATCACATCTCTATCTGAGCTTGTATCCATTTAAACCATTTGAATATTGAAATCATCTGATTCCTCAGAATTCTCTGCATAAACAGAAATAAAGACCACACGAAAAGGCTGCAAGGTAGACTGAAACTCTTGTTGCTGGTGCTCAGTGGAAAACTGCCAGAAAACACTGCAATGCTGACTTCCTTGTAAGCCTGACATGGCAGTTACTACAGTTACAGAGGGTGGGTGAGGTTACAAGCTCGTCAGGACGGACTATTTCAGAGTAACCATGAGAGGAGATGAGAAGCAGTAAAAAACAAACAAACAACAAAAAGAGTCAGAATTTGAAGTTGTGTTGGTTTCCTCTAGGAACAAACAATTTCAAAAAGACTATATTTGTTCTCTTAGCAACCAAGTTTCTATAAGAAGGGAAAAGTTGAGGTTCTTCTCCAGATCCACCAAACTGACCTCTTGAGGCAACTCAACAAGTTTGAGAAGGGAAAGATGAGAGACCCATTAATATTAACTTACCACTGAGACCTCCTTTCCAAGCTCCTAAATATTTAATCGTCCTTGGACAGCTCTGTTGCTTCGGAAGCCGAGCTACTGTGGATCCCATCTACAAGACCACTCCTGTTCCTGCTCAATGAAGGCCTTGTCTGGTGGCACCACACTGCCCAAGGAACGGGCGTCTCCAAAGAATTCAGATTTTTCTTTTTTCACTATTGGCAGCTTAAAGCTGACAGAGTTAGTCCACTCTGGCTTATTAGAGAAAGACATGAAAACCAGACTTCCGGCCAGAAACCGAAGGTCACCGTGCAGATGGTTTTATTTATCTCACTTGACAAACTCTCCCATCAGCATGCTGCTTTTTACTTATGATTTCAGTGATAGTTCCTGTTTTTTTTTGTTGAAAGAAGACACAACTCTAAGCACCCCTGAGCTACAAGCTTCTTTTTTTCCAGGAGAGGAAACACAGTGTTCAGCTGTTGATGTTCTGGTGGAAAGCAGAGAGGAGGAACCAGTTTAGCAGCAGTGTAACGTGGCAACTGACAACAGAAACAGGAATGACACTTCTACCAAGCCACTTCCTTGTTCCACTAAAACCCTGACATGATGGTGGATGTAAGTTTTTCAAATATCCACAACAAGTATGCATCTCCAAAGAATACAATTTAAAAAAGAAATTATTTAAAATTGCTTACAGACTTCATGGCTGCATAAAGCTAAATACAAATGACGGTGAGGAGGGTTTTTTGTGCTGTAGTGTCGAGGCTGCTTTGGGTCTGTGTTTCAGTGCAGTTGCAAGTGTAGCAGCAGGGCCGGGCTGCATCTCGTGAGCCATGCATCATGTCAAGAAAGCACTCACTGGAGCATTTCAATTTGCTTTTGTGTGTCTCCCTGGCCTTCTTCACTGCCCCAGGTAGAGAAGAATGGAGAAGTGCATCAGCCACTGTGAGTGAGTGAATGAGAGAGTGGGGGGGTGTATATGTGTGTGAGTGGGACATAGAAATAGGGTGAGTGATGAGCTTCACGACCACTTCCTTCCAGCATTCAAACCATCACAGAGGTCTCTTGTTTGATCCCCTCCTTAGCGAGCTTTTTTCTTCCTTTCTTTTTTTAAATGTATTTTTTGGCCATAGCCCTGTAACGCCTCGCAATATCCAGTTTTGTAGTTTTTGTTTTTCTGTTCCATGCTACCACCTTAAAGCCACCTACCACCGAAAGAAAACACCAGCTACTTAAACTGTCTCTATTTTGCAGAAACTTTGAAGCTTTGAACAATTAAAAGACAAGTAAACAAACACTTAGATGATTATTCATCAGTGCATTGTAATAATTCAAAGTTTTATGGATAAATTATACTGATAATTTCGTATGCAAGTAGATTTAAATATTGTAGCAAATTACCAGTGCAGACTACAAAGTGGTTCAATTCATTATTGAGTAATTCAGTGTATTTTAACTAAAGCTACAGCGACTATCTACTGGCAAAGTATACTAAGATAACAAGTACATTTCCCCTGAAAATGCAGTGAAGCAGATAAAGAAAGTGACCTCAAAATTTAAATAAACATAGACGATTATTTCCCAGCTCTGTAGAAGTGGAGTTTAACAACATTGTGACGCTGCATGAAGTTGAGGCAGAGGCCAAAACACCAATGCATTTCAAATCTTCCTCAGTTTTTCTACATGCCAATTCATTTATGCCTTTAAGTTTATATAAAAAATCTATTGTCTGTATATGTTTGCTAACTGTGACATGTGGCATGTTAAATTTAAAACAATCCATCTGTTTAAAACCTTAATAAAACACTTTAATACCTTTATAAATGCCTTATACCTTATTTAATACCTTAATACAAATCTTTTTTTGGTGCAAAAAGGTTTAAAAAAATGAAACAATCAGATGCTTTATGAGCTGACAGAGTTAGTTCTTATACTGTATTTTGTATATATATATATATATATATATATATATATATATATATGGATAAGAATAGTATCAGGGGATACATGTGTTCTTCAAATAGTTCCTTATTAATCTGGAGATGATCAGAAAATGAGCTAACTAACAAATATACTTATCAGTGAAGACATGTCCACAACAGCCAATGACAGTGTGATTTTCAGTTTTATACCACACATTAAAGGTGCATATTACCATATGTTTGAGTCATTTATCAAATTACAACAAAGCAATCGACACCCAGGTTGATAGACCTTAAGGGCCTTGGAGATTTGTGGAAGGAATGGGGGGGGCAAATTCCTATAGATCACCTGCTTGTGTCGCAAGAACAGATTAAGAATGTGTTTAAGACTTGTGGAAGTTGCTAGAGGAGCAAAGATGGCACACACACCAGCATCACGCAGGCTTCAGAGCTTCCTCCACTAAAACATCCCAATTACTTCCAGGTCCAGGAAAAAAAGATTGAGCTCATTTGCACAACATCCTAGCAGACCAGATCCACTGCGCCCGTCTGCCAGACAAATGTGTCGACCGCAGCAGATTCCTGCCCGGTCGTCCTCTATCAGCTCCTCCTTGAGAACCTGTCTGCCCTGCCACGCCACAGAGAAGGAGCGTCGCCACCATTTTGATTGCTCTTCTCAGCCCCAGCATTGTCGCAGCACAGTGTGTCAAGCTCACAGTTTCCTTGTCAGCAAGATTTCACACAGTAGCCAGGGGAACTGCAGAGCTGAGCACAACCACACACAGGCACACATAGCTAGCAAACACGCCTCTTTCACTTTTCTAGCAAGCTGGACACCTTTAGGATATAACATGTGAGAATGCTGATCAGTGGACACAGTTGAATTACAGCAAAGACCTTGGTAATTCATAACAAATAACCCAATCAATTAGTCTGAATAACTTTTAAAGTACTTGAAAAACCAAATACATACATGTTATTGTGCAATGATTTGAACATGTGCTATCAAGATGTCCACTTTCCTCTGTTTTAAAGAACCACAGCCTGAAACAAGTAAAAAAACATAAGAAACTCATCCAAAGCCAGAATCATCTTGAGAACTTCCTATAAGAAACTGTCTGCAGCAGTTATTTCCTCATAGACACACACACACACACAGATGAGAGTCTACATATGTGTTGACAGCACTTGGTTGAACATTAACTATCTGCATGGCCAACAACACTGCACTGCTCTGCATTAAAATTCCTGCCTCATCCTCATGTCCTTCAGCCACCAATAATCACAAGATTTCCCCAGAAAGTCTCATCTGTAGATGTTCTGGAGCAAATCCCTGCTTCGCATGCTGTTTCTCATCATGTGAATTAAAGCAAAGAGCTGGTGGAGCTGCAGCCCAGAAGTTAACCTTCAAAGCACCATCAAAGGATCTAAGCTCACTTTTCCCCCTTTCAGACTTCTTCTGCTTCCTCTAGCACACTAAACTTCCGAGCTAAAAAAAAGGGTTTAAAAAGAAGCAGAAGAGGAGGAAGAGGAGGTGACCGAGCCTTTTTTATATAAACACAACCTTTGTTCTGGCGTGAGGGATCCTGCCTGTCTGACTCCAAGGCTCTCCTTGGAGACTCATCTGCTTTCCTCCATTTTATGGTGAAGCCCTACTAGCATGACATACCTGACTTCAGACCAGTGACAGCAAACAGGCATCCAAGCAGTGCAGGGGGGATGAAGGAGGGAAGGATGGGGGGGGGGGGGGGGGGGATTTGGGGAGAAAGAGGAGTCCAAACAAAGGACCACCAGGTACCAAAAGGTCAACCCCTTCTCCCCATTCCCTCCTT
>JBAMHX010000021.1:9620383-9630549 GCA_037177515.1 Pseudomugil tenellus
TTTCCACTGACATCCTCCTTCTGTCCAAAAAACACTAGCAAGTGCTGTATCTTTATAGACCCTAAGAGTAAATGCAAAGCAGGTATATAAAAATCAATAGATTAATAGATCTGCAGGTTATCTAATAGAAACTGGAATGAGATATGATGTGACTGGTCTAATCTGACAAATTAACATTTATGTCATTATAACCAGACAAACTCAGGAGCAATGTGTAGTCTTTGTAACTTCACTCACATCTCACACAACATTACACTAATGGAGGATCCTTACAACAACTGCTCTTTAACCTTGCTTTTAATTCATTGTCAGCACTGGCTGAAAGGGACAATATTGTGTTTTAACCCCTAAGACTAAGCTTTCCTTGTCTTTAAATCCTATCGGTGTTCCTGGACTTGAGTTTATAAAATAAACCTCTTTTGACGATCCCGACATTACATAAAAACAGAACTCAAATTCTGCTCTTTCCTGGGATTTGACAACAATCAGTTAACCAAAGAGGTTGGTGAGCTATACAGATGAGAAATTAGTTTTTCAAATTTGACTGCAGTAAAAGAATTTGGAGGACTTGACATCTTGTCTCTCATTATTTGCTTAAAAGCCACAAATGTATGTGCAAACAGTATCCACATTGTATGGGTCTATTTAGAAATTTATTCAAGCAGCAGGGAAGACGTCAGGGACTAACAAATAAATAAGCAAATATTAGCACCCACCATCATCTGAGTATTATCTTTAGCAGGTATTTGTACATGCAGAACAACATTATGCATTAAATGATTCTGCAATTTCCATGGTTGTTTTATCAGCCAGTGATGAACACATAAAAACGGGACACTGATGGTTTAGATGGGATCAATAGAAAAGAAGTAAATTGAACTTACATTTACCTATTTTGGTGTTGGCAATATTTTTAGAAAAATAGAAACAAGCCTTATACCAGTGCATTTTCTTTTTATTAATATAACCTTCTGAATCACAGATATACTTTTAATATTCCACATTATTCAGAACACGACAGAGATACTAATGTGAGTTCTCATTTTTAGATGATGATGGCAAATTGGGGAAACGCCATAACACAAACTGTAAGTTAACCCTGTAATCTCACAACTTGTGTGTTGTTCTGGGTTGGCAAATGTCAATGAAATTCTAATCATAATAAGAGCTATATAAAAACTAATTATACCAGTCAAATTTTAGCAAAAATAATTTTAGGGTTAAAACAAAAATAGCTTATATAGAAAATAATGTAATTCTTCTAGAGTGTTTCATTTTAACTATTATTTTTCAGCTATAATATAAGCCCATAAGATTCTTCCCCAACATGTGTCATGCTGCCATCACACTCTTACTCTGCAATAGTTTGTCAGTGAGTAAGTGAGGTGAGTAAGGAATTAGTAGCTAGTAGGTGTGGATTAAGGTTTCTCCTTGTTAGACAGACGTTGCAGAGCTATAATCCTGCCTCCACAGAGCACAGGTGTGTAAACAATGCAGACACAGAAACAGCTAGCTTAGTCCATTAAAAAAGTTTGCATTATTAATTTTGTTTGACCACATAGGAGAAGCCTTTCTGTCAGATCAGCTGATGATGTAACTTGATGAAAATGACAACGGGCTTGCAACAGGTAAATATGTTGAGATTTTATCATAGAAAACTATGAGTTTGGCTTCAGTGTGGCAGCACCTGAAATCTTCCCAGAGCATTGTTATGAAAGTATTGATTTGATGGCACAGCCATGCTGAATGTCAAAGCCAAAATGGTGATAATTATTGTGATATTTACAGACAACAAATTTGGATACATTACTAAGTGTAACAGTCAAGATAACAGATCACATACAGGTCAAATTATTCCAAATTATTTTACATGTCAATTACTGTATTATATGTAAGCTAATAATTAGTGCATATCTTGCTATGAACCATGGAAACAAATTCTTTTGAGATATAAAAAAGGATTCTATTATTAAATTGTCTTTTCTAAAATGTGAATCTTTACAGATGAAATTCAGCACTTCTGGCATGAACTTTACCAGTAACAGCTTAGTGAATACTTTGTTGCAACAGTAAAACATTGACACGGGAGTATGATGGTATGGAGCTACATGAGCCCAAAATGAGCTCAGGTAATAAAATGCAGACATCACAATGTTCGAATCTATATCTGGGTGGATGGGTCTTTAAGGCCTGGTGTCCTGAACATTTTAGATGTGTCCCTGGCCAGACACATCTGATTCATTGCACAATGACACAATAGTTTACAGCTTTACCTAAATATAATCTCTGCCGGTGACAGTAAATGCTGATATTTTCTATTTTGAAAGTATTTGACTATCAAATCTGTCATAAAAAAACATAAAATTATGTAAAGTAAAAATCAACGACTTAAACATAGTCAGTTACAGTTTTTGATTTCTATTTGACATTAATGTGGTGCACCGTGGCTGCTGGGTAGTTTTTCCACCCCATCATGCCATTTCAATGCACGGAACTAGTCAGAAGCTAAATATGTTCTTTATAGTACCTTTCAAGCACAAGTGAGTCACAAAGAACTTTACAAAACCATAAAACATCAACAAAACAAATACATAGGAACATTTTGAAGATAAACATGTTAATAACATTAAAAGCAAAATATGAGCTAATAAAACATTAAAGTAATTATGAATTAAAATAGGGTAAAATAAATGGTGAATTAAATAGAGATTTAAAAAAGATGTAAGAAGTATCAGCGTTTTGGATCCAAGTCAGCAGGATGTACTACAGGAGAGAAGCATGAAAGCTAAAAGCTTTACACCCTGTTCTGAACCTAGTGATCCTTAATACCACTAACAAAACAGCATTCTGAGAGCAAACAGTGCTCCAGGGGGTGTATGGGAGAGTAAGTTAATTTAAATAGATCATTTAAGGCTTTTATTAAAAGCATTTTAAACTCTGTTCTAAATTTCCCAGGAAACCTATAAAGGGAAGCTGGAGCACAAGGTAAATGGCTTCTCCCGGTGACACCTGTCAACAATCTGGCAGTGTTAGTTTGTATTAGATGGAGGATTTTAAAATAGCTATTTGGGCATTCAGCTAAAATTGCACTAGAGTGATATATCCTTAGTTAAATTAATACAGGAATGTTAATATTTTTTTTTCATCTATACTCTACTAGTTAAAAGTCTGGACATGTTTTTTTTCCATTAAATTCAAGGACAAGGTGTATCCAAACTCAGCAATGTGTCCCAATAAATACATTTTCTCTCTGTGTTGTCACAGATCATTGGGTTTTGGAAATCTGTTAAGGGTGTTTCTTACTTTACAATCTGAGCCACTTCTCCAAAGTGATTCCATATCTAACCTCCAACCAGTCTCATCTACGTTTGTGTCTGTCTGTGTCTGTGGTGGAAACTCAAGCATTTGCTTAACTGGCTGCAATCGTGTCATGCTGAGGTACAATGTATCACAACCATATCAGGTAAAAACTGGAAGTTGGAGATACTCTGCGTTTTATTTATCGGATTAATAATATGTAGCCTGTTGTCCAAACTCTGTGTCCAAACTCTGGTTTGGATGGTGAATAAGAGAAAATACTTGTTCTTGATTTCCTGTTTTTCTTTTCCCTTGTTTTCTGTTTCAGCTTTACTTCCAGTCAGTTAGTTCACTGGGTTGGATTAGTATAGTTTATTCAATTCACCTGCATCTCATTTTGTTCTTTGTAGTTATACCCACTGGTTTTCTGTTCCCTTTTGCTGGTTCATTGGTTCTCATTTGCTCCCTGTCTGTGCTTTCTCACATCTTGAGTTGAAGTTAATCTGCAATCCCTCTATTCTGCATTTGGGTCCATACCTCTGTGACATACCTCTGTTTGTGACAACTTTCATGGGAAGTAATGCAGATACACTAAAGAATTTGAAACAAAATATGGAGAGCTTCTTTGATATGGTGGATTTGATTATGGTGTAACTGTGGGAAACTGTTACAGAGGAAGTGAGTCCTCTGATAGGAGAGGAAGTTGTAGCAGGAACAAACCAAAACGTTCAAACAATTAGCAGATGTAAAACATGATCATTTTCTGATTTCATGTAACAATAATAGATATTGTTTACATACCACATGTAGCAGTGATGGACATTCAGGGGCCAAAATTGCATTCAAGTGGTCAAGACTGGATACGTTCTTCATTTTTGTATACCATTTTATCCAATTCAGGGTTGTGTGTATTTTTGGATGTACATATTTCATTCTAAAACACAATTGTGTACATTTTCATGAATACTATCAATATTCTGCAAATAAATCTAAATGCTGTAAAAAAAAGCTGTAAAACATTTTTTGTTCTATTCAGAGTTGATCATATACAACCTTTTTTAATTTACATGGGGCCCTCTGATACCCAGATTGGTTGTATAAAATATTGCTTAGGTGATGGCGCTTCAGCATAAACCACTTCAACTTCTTTATCTGCATCTTCTTAAGATGAGTTTTAAACATCCATCCTTTATCTTTCAGTCATGTTGTGGCAGATTATCAGGTTTTATCTTTACAAGAATAACACACATGATACACATTAAGTAAGGCTGCCAAAGACAGACTAATATTAGATTATTGGCAGTATTGATGTTGGGAGCCATACAGAATGACACTAATTCTCCTTGCACACATGTTTTCAAGGTATTTGGCAGGCAGGTTGCTTTGAGCATGCTGAAGAAGCTGCCACATTGAATTGAAGCTGTTTCAGAGACTTCTGTCTCCTCATTTAACACCAGAATGACTCAGTGATGCTGACATCAGAACTGGTTACATGGGATGCTCAGGGCATAGCATCTGTTGCAGAACTTTCTGTTCTTCTTGTCAGTGGAGATACACAATACATAGGGTGGGTGGTCGAGATGTTAAAAAGATAAATAGCATTCTATAGTTAGGAGAAATAGTAGTAGGTCGAGGTAGCAGGTTGTAATTGCATGTGTTGCAGTGTGTAAAAGCTTTTTGAAAAATTGGAGTTGTAAAAGACAAAGAATAATAAATAAAAATTAATGAAAAATCACTGAAAGTTTCTTGTAAAAATTCATTTAATTTTAAATATATTTGGGACTATGCTAGCTAAACCGGATGAGTGACATATGTGAAGTGCCATCTTTGGTCGTCTTCGGAGGTGCTCTATGGTATTTTTAGTCTTTTGGCTTATCAAGGATAATCATCAACTCCACCATTTTCATTGGCTACATGATTGGATGTGTTTGTTTTTTTCATGTACATGTATTTCATTACATTCATTTTTAATTACTTAGCTGTCTTTCCTTAGAAAGGACTTTTCATTCATATTTGACTTTATCCTGTCGTCCTCCTTGCACTTCTAGTTTGTGTTTTAAGTTGTTTTTGTTTTGACTTCAATACCTCCCTGTCTCTATGCCTCAAGGCTTTCTTTTTGATGTTCAGCAGTTTTTTTCTGGTCACTGGTGATTGTTACCATTTCCACACTCAAAAGTGCCAGAAACAACATAATTTTTAGACAACTATTTCATGATCTTAGGAATTTTTATGACTAGATAACAAACTCTTTACAAAGAGAAACTTTGGGCCTTGAAATCTGTGCCTTGGAGACTCACCAGAAGATACCTTTCTCCCCAACTTCAAAACTGAAGATCATAAAATGAGGTGTAAGCCTTTATACTAACTGTATTGTTTTCCCAAGATTCTGCCTCCACAGGGATCCATAGACAGGTCTCCCTCACCAACACAAAGCAGGTGTCCTTAATAAACATCTCTACAGCAGAATAACAAAGTCATTTGGTCTGCTTCACCAGAGACAAAGACAAGAGGGGATGCCATAGTAACACCGTGAATGAAAGTTTTCCTGTTTCACTCTTACAGATGTGACCAAGAGTTAAATCAACCCAACAGTTTATGTTATAATCTCATGAACTTTCTACAGATATTCCCCAGGACTTACATTTTTATATTTTATCCTCAACATGACATCATGTTTTATTTAGTTATTTGTTTCGATCTTTTATTGTGTCCATTCTAAAGATTTATTTGTTATTAGTTTAATCATTTTAACAGTGTTTCATTGCTGTCCTTCATTTTTAAGGTTTAATTTATATTTAGAGGTAACTCTGTGGAGGTTTGAAAGAGAGACTGATGTGCAAATTTAGAACCTGAGCTGGAGTCAAACCTCCCTAGAATGCTTAAATTATGGGGATGACTAGTGTGATGTCACAACATCACTTCTGGATCATACTGTTAGGGTCTTGGTTAAGTGTTAGGATTTCCTGTTTAATTTTGTATTTTTTTCTGTTTTGCCCGCTGCTTTGGATTCAGCTTCATGTTCTTCATTAGTTCACCTGGATTGATTTTGGTCATTGTTTTCACCTGTGTCTTGTTCTGTTTTCAATGTATTTATACCCTTGGTTTTCTTTTCTCCTTGCTGGTTCATTAGATTCCTTTGTAGTTGAGTTGACGTCTAGTTCTTTGGGCTTTCTACAAATAAATTCTGTTATTCTGCATCTGGCTGCCTTCCTTGCCTGCGTTTGGGTTCACATCCTCCAGAGATCGTGACACATACTCGCAACAGTAAACACAAGCGCAATGTCTGTTGCCCGGTCACTTTCTTTTCACAGTAACATTGTATTTTGCAGACTTCCCAAAATCAGTAAAAAAAAGGGTCTCGTCTCCTATAATTCAAACAAAGTTGTAAATGTTAGTGTGCTGGCAGGTGGAAGTCCACAAGGAAATGTAAATTCTTTAAGAACGTACAAGATTGAGGTAAGTAAGCTAACACAAGGTTATCCAACATCAAGCTAGTTTTTTCTGTATAATATTAACTATTCTTAATTACCTAGGTTTGAATAAGTACAAGTGTTACAATGTTTACAAAAGTTATTTTCACTCTGGTGTATATAGAGCGACGGGGCAAAGGCAAGTACTTGCAGTTATCCACCACTTTCTGAGCAAAACACTGGAGGTCGCCATGACACCTGTTCCTTCCTGAAAGTTTGTTTTTCACTTCCGGTCTTCGCTGAATGCATGGAAAACAGTATATTTAAGAAAGGGGATTTGATTCGATATATTCACGGAAACATCTTCTTGGACAACATGTGCTTTTGTCGGATTCATACAAAACTCGAGGAAACTTACAGATTTTATGAATGTAGCATGTTACGACCAAAAACATGCAAGATGATAAAGAGAGATGAGGCAATTTCACAACAAAGACTTGCAACGCTGAAAGACAAACACCCACCTAAGAGGGTCTTAGTCTGCTCTTATTATTTCATTGATCATAAACCGATAGAGTTGCATCCAGATTGAGAATTATATCTGGGCTCCCATTGATCGTCAGCAAATTAGAGGCAAAGGCTAACTAGATACCACGATGCAGCTGATGAGACACCTGCTTCCACTTGCAGCAATGCAACACGAAGAGCCTCGTAAATAGTCTGATTATTAGTGCAGGTTAGCTCAATAGGTATCTTTTATTTTGTACCGTATTTTCATGACCATAAGGGCTCACTTAAAAGACAATGTGTTATTTTCACTCAGGTGTATATAGAGCGACAGGCGGCGAAGGCAAGTACTTGCAGTTATCCACCACTTTCTGAGCTAAACACTGAAAGGTCGCCATGACACCTGTTCCTTCCTGAAAGTCTGTTTTTCACTTCTGGTCTTCGCTGAATGCATACAAAACAGTATATTTTAGAAAGGACAGCATAAGAACATAGAGAGAAGTATGGCCACAGTGAAAGAACAAGTGAAGTAAATGAACACGGACCAACAGCTTAATAAAAAGGAAGAAAAAAAATTATGTTCATGCATTTAAAATACACCAAAAAAAACATAGTAGTAGTTGAGGAGCTGTGTTAAGTGACTGAAGCTGGTAAGTGAAGTAACTGATCTCAATTTTCTATCCACAGATCCTTGAGTTGCGGTTTGGGGTAAAAACTTAAAGCCCGGAAAAAGAAACAGAATAAAAAGGGTCTAAGCGCGATCAATAAATAGAAACCATAAAACTAATCGGTAATGTTATATATGTGATTGTTTAGCCCAGGGTTAGGCAACCCGTGGCTCCGGAGCTGCATGCGGCTCTTTAGCGCCTCCCTTGCGGCTCCCTGGAGGGTATTTTCTTTTTTTAAAATGTGGCCTATAAAAATGGAAAAAAAGATGGGAGAGCAGTTGCACTGCCAGCCGGTTTTCTCGGGGCTTTAAGCCCGGATGTTTTGACTCAAGCCCTGGTAACCAAAACCAATATAAGTCAGTTTATCATGCCTTTAAATATAACTGCACGTTCCTCCAGTAATGTTGTGACCTTCACTACTGATCCAAAACTTTTGAACGGGAACAATGGAAACCAAATCGTAATTATTTGGGAGCTGTTCTCTCTCCCTGAGTTCACAACCCTGGGTGTTGTTAGGCCGTTTTTTTTTTTTTTTTTTTTTTTTCGACCTAACACTTTCATTCTTAGCTTTGTAACGACAATCACGTTAACTATGGCTATTTTGAGCATATTATTTCTAAGGTGTCCTGAACGCAGCACCTCTGCGTCTCATCCTAAGTTTAGTTTTCCACCCTATGTTACGTGCAACAAAGTTTGACCCAGCAAATCATGGTCATTTAAGTTAATCACATAATAAACTATAGCTGCAGATGAAAACAACATTGTGAGTCCATCCAGGGCTTAAATTTTTGTCATTTGCAAACGGTCCTTGCGAGGTGACGCATCAGCTGGTGCGGAGCAGAAAGCCGCACACAAGCCTTCCAGTGCAGAGGACAGCTTTTTTTAATTAATATGCGATTGTAGATAACAGTCTACCTTGATATGGTTCCAGTGAGGTGTCTGTTTTATAGAAGCAATATTTCAAGTTATTGAAACAGAAAATCAGTGGATCTCTTTCTAACTTTACCGAAGTTACTCTAAACATCACCGTCCCCACTATCTCCTGTTAATTACATTTGATCCCATTTAAACATCTCTCTGACATCTCTTACAGTCTCCTCATTAATAAGCGAATACGGTTTATGTTTCACCTTTTCACTATCTATTATGTAGGTCTAGGTCTCACGTTTTCACAATAAAACGTATCACGTTATAACGTGATAAGGTCCCGATTTTCTTTTATTTTGGATGACCACTATATGCTTCCGTACTTACAACGTGTTGCCTTCACATAAAGGCCCATCTAAGACTTTTAAATGTATGCGGCTCCAGACAGATTTATTTTTTGTTTTTTGGTCCAATATGGCTCTTTGAACATTTTGGGTTGCCGACCCCTGGTTTAGCCAAAGCAATAGCTAGTAATGCTAGCTTGTCAAAGATAGCTGCTGGCGCTAGCCTACACATAAATTCTTCATGATTACAGATAAATCTTACCGTATCAGTTTATGCCATCTCCTCTTCTGCTTCTCGTCTGGAGGAAAGCAGTAAATAGATAATGACAAGATGTTTCTGAACAATAGGCTTGTAGGAGGAGGTGAGAAGAACCAGAATATGGTCAGATCTACCTAAATGCTGCAGGAAAGAGGAGTTGTATGCATTTGTAATATTTGCATAACATAAGTCCAGCATTTTGTTTTATCTGGTGGGGCAGCTGACACACTGTTGGAAATTTGGTAGAGTATCAGAGAGGATGGTGTTGTTAAAATCTTCAGAGAATGCCATAAATGCATTTGAATGTTGTGTTTGAAGCCTGGCTGCATTACATCACAAGCTATGTCTGGAGTGGTACCAGGTGGTATATAAATTGCTACCAGAATAAAACATGTGAACTCTGTGGGTAAATAATATTGTGCATTACGGTTTTGGAACATTGTGGTTTTAGGAAATCTTCAGGCCATGGAACTGTACAAGCCACGTTTGTTTGATTTTTATGGGACAGTGGTGACAGAATTCTAGGGGGCCCTGGATACTGTCATGAGAACTATTACTTACACAGCATTTGTCTCGGTTCACATTGGCATGAACACACTGTTGGTATTTGAAGGGGTATGGGACAAGGCATCCTAAAATACTTATATAATGGAACAACAAAGAAGAAGTCTACTATGATCCGCAAAGGAAACAGAAATCATCCAGATGTCAGAAGATGCTGTGATACAAATACAAAATCCAAAACTCCATCCATCCATCCATCCATCCATCCATCCATCCATCCATCCATCCATCCATCCATCCATCCATCCAT
>JBAMHX010000021.1:9672455-9682974 GCA_037177515.1 Pseudomugil tenellus
GTGTGTGTGTGTGTGTGTGTGTGTGTGTGTGTGTGTGTGTGTGTGTGTGTGTGTGTGTGTGTGTGTGTGTGCGTTTGCCCCCAAGACCCTGTCGCCTCCTTTGTGAGGTAGTCACTGTCCTCCTTGTCCTAGCTGACACCTGCTTTGCATACAGGAGGGGCCTCTATGGTGAAATGAGGGTCCCTGAGGATGTTAGGGAAGGATGAGGGATAGCCATAGGGAGGAGAAGAAGAAAGGGGGGGAAAGGGAGACCAACAGTAGACTGACAGAAGAGCAGAAAGCAAAATGATGAACAAAAA
Source organism: Pseudomugil tenellus (assembly GCA_037177515.1). NCBI lineage: Eukaryota > Metazoa > Chordata > Actinopteri > Atheriniformes > Pseudomugilidae > Pseudomugil > Pseudomugil tenellus. Next base: position 9,672,755 of record JBAMHX010000021.1, read on the forward strand.
GAAAGAAGAGAGGGACAATGGGGAATATGAACTGAACCCAGAAACTGGACCACACATATGGACATATGAGGTCACACCTACAGACATCCAGTCTGTGTTTAAAAAACAAACAACTGTAAACAGTAGTTATGCCATTGTAAGTCCAATTTCATTCCCTTAGCAAGGTCACATTTACCCCATGCCGTCCCTGAGCTAAGAATATCTAGCAAATCTTCTATGAAAGGGAAAATAACCAACAGTAAATGCCATCTGCTTCCTCAGTAAAAGAAGAAAAGAGGAGAAGGAGGAAAGAAAGAGGAGGGGGAAACGACAGAAGCACACCATGTACCAACTACTGGCCATGCTAATGTGAACAGAAATACAGACGAGAACAAAAGAGGACTGAGCTGTTATTTATCTCCATGGTGGAGTAGGAACCTATGTTAGCAGAAGCACCATGAGAGCGTACACATCTAATAAGGACATACACATCTAAAAACCAACGCCATTTTGGAGGAAGCCACCCGTTTTCATCAAGCGTTGCTTGAATAGTGCGGCTGTGTTACTTCTACAACTTACATAAAGGAAACAACTACATCTACTAAACCCTACTGCAGGTTTTGATCTGCTTTTTGAGGACGTGAAAAACAACGACAAAAGATGTGTAACTTCACCTGGGAAGGTGTTCATATATTTGCAGAGTCTTTCCTGCACTTTAGGTGAAATAGAAAACAATGTTGAATGTGTTCAATGCTTTTTTCTTCTTCTGATTCCAGTTAGGATAACTTTTACTACTGACTTTTTACCATTAGCAACTATACCACAGATCTGTGCGTCGCAATAAAATAATATCAAATTACTTTTTTCAGTGATCAAAAGAGCTCATACTTTCATACTTTTACCAGGACTTAAACAGCTTAATTTAAGCGATGTTTATTTATTCCCTTATCTCAACTTGCCTCCAGTCCACTTCCAGCGTTTTTTACCAGATAAAAGTCACAATCTGTGATTCAAAAGTAGTCTTTAGCAATGTTTTTCTTTGAGAGCCAGCTCATGGACACATGTCCTGACTTATTCCTTGCTAATATATTATGAATCTATCCATCCATCAGTGTTGGCAAACTGTCCAGACCCAGATGCTGTAAAACAAACTCAAACCTTCTATGTTTCACAGAAGGGATAAGTTCTCATGCTAGAATGTTTTCCAGTGTTTTTCTGGTTTGTCCACAATATCTGTGGCAAACTGCAGACTCTTTGCACAGCAGGTGATTGCATATTATTACACACCTTTCTGTTGGAGTTCTCTTCATTCGGTCAAAACCGCTTAGGGCGGAAAATAGTCATAAATGTATTTTTCTCTTAAATATAAACAATTTTAGAGGTTAAAACAATATAAACTTTTATGATTGTTGTCATATCAGGTTTATGTTGCTGTATAAAACCAAAGGACAAATTATTTGAAGTGTATCATTTTCAGATTCAAACTATCTGAATCATAAAAGAAGCAAAGCTGTGTGAAAAAAGTTGTCACTTCCACAAACTTTGTGAACCTTTAAGTGAAAAATCTGCCAAGATTTTGTTTATGAAACATGAATGTTAAACGTGTTCCATGTTCGCCACCCAAATACACAAGTAACCAGCAAACCAGTCCCATTACAGTGGCATCGTTTAGTTTAGGGGCATTTTCCTTGCAGCTGTCAGTACAAGTCACATCACAAATAGTAATAGATTGTTTTTATTAGGTGTTCAGTTTGATCTCTTACCTCTGTTTGCTTTGTGTGAGTGAGAGGACCATTGAAAAAGAGAGATGCAATGACATGACCCCTCATCTCACACTTTATCCTTTCTTTTTTCTTCTTTTGTTAGTATTGTCTTTATTCGTGTCCCTTCTGACTCTCTACTTCCTCCCCATGAACTTCCCTGAGCCTTTTCCTGTGTGGTCCCAATCATTTCCCTCCTCGCTTTCATCTCATTTGAAGAGATAATGAGTCTGATTGCGTCACCCACAAAGTCATTTGTCAAAACTTTGACTTAAACAACATTCTCTTTGATCCTAAATTCCCAAAAGGAAGAAGTTGTCAGCGTGAAAAACACATTTCTTTGCAGCTTTGAAGTACTTACTATATAAAACCTTTTACTCCATTAGTTGTTATTTCTTTAATTGGTATGTCATAGTTTGCACTGATCATGTCAGCATGGAACAGATACAGAAAATCCAAAAAGGGATCACATCAGTATGTAGCAGGAGGCTCAAAAGTCCTGGATTGATTAGTCACACTAATGAAGGTAGTATGCTGCAACATTTTAACCCTTTACATGCATTAGACACTTTTAATAAAAGTTTTTTATTATTATTTTGGACGTCAATTGTGCTTTAGTCAATGTTTTCTCTTTTCTAGAGCTTAGCTTCGTATTTTGACACTACTGAGTTGGAGCAGGTGCACTTTCTCAGTATTTTTCATGTAGATGTGGGAGGCCTGATAGTGCATTAATGATAAGTTGCAAATGAAATGAACCTGTTGATTTGGGTTTGGGAACAAGTTTGCCTCAACCTCACCGATAATCACCCGGTAAGCCTTTTACATGTGTATCCATATCCATAACTTTCATTAAAACAGTAAACTTTAATCATTCAGAAGTCTTCCTTGATTGGGAAACTGGAAGTACTGGATCTGCAGCAATAGGCGACAGAGAGCTTTTTGATTTGGGGAATCAGGAGGACCTTTGACAGGGAAATAAACTGATGCTCAAAGTGGGGCTACATAAGATCCTTTTTTTGTTTGTTTTCTAAAGCATTTAAACCTCCAGCATTTTATTGCACTTTAAATGTATTATTTCTAGTGAATTTCATGTTGTCACTTTGCAGAGAGTTGTTAAAAATACCAAAGTAAAAACTACAGAAATGCAGCTGAGAACAGGAGGGTTTTTAACCTGGATTTTAAATAAACTGAGTGTTTCAGCTGATCTGAGGTTTTCTGAGAGTTTGTTCCAGACATGTGGAGCATAGAAGCTGAATGCAGCTTCTCCATGTCTCATTCTGACTCTGGGAACTGATAGAAGACCAGATCCAGATGACCTGAGGGGTCAGGTAGGTTCATACTGAATTAAGGGGTCTTTAATGTATTTTGGACCTAAACCATTCAGAGGTTTATAAACTAGTAACAAAACTTTAAAATCTATACTCTGACTTACAGGTAGCCAGTGTAAAGACCTTAAAACTGGACTGATGTGGTCCACCTTCTTGGTCTTAGTGACAACTCTAGCAGCAGAATTCTGGATTAGCTGCAGATGTCTCATTGATTTGCTAGGATTACGTGTAAAGACACTGTTGCAATAATAAAGCTGACTAAAGATGAAAGCATGGACTAGTTTTTCCAGCTCCTGCTGGGAGATCAGATCTTTCAGCCTTGATGTATTCTTAAGGTGATAGTAACTGATTTTGTTATTCCCTTAATGTGTTTTTCAAAATTTGGATCTGAGTCCATAACAACATCCACATTTCTGGCCTGGTTAGTACACGGTGTCACATACATTGCTACATTGCTATCTACATTGCTATGGTAACAAATGTTGTTATTCTATATGACCTGTCCCACTGGAAGCATGGAGATGAGCAGTAATCATTGGCTTTGAGCTATTTTAGATGGTAAAAGTTGACTCTTTTGTGATCGCATTCTCCTATACTTTTGTCAAACTTTGGTTTTCAGCAGGTAAGACAATCTTATTTCATAGGTCATCTCCTTGACAGGGGCCATATTATGCTAAATTTGCCATCTCACAATCTATCCTATGCACATCTATGATAATAAGTTGCATTTTGCAACATGCACCAAATTATAGACTTTTTGCCGTACCATTCACTTGTTGCTGAGAGATTTCCAGCCAGAACTGTGAACGCCTGGGTTTGTATCTCTCCTCCTCTCCTCTGTGTGTCTGCGGCTCCCCTGGCCAGATGGCGCACTAAAGTTTTCAGGTAAGGGAGGGGGATGTCTCCACCGTGCTGACGCTGCGCAGTGGAGTCAGCCGTTTGCACTGCGTAAGCTGCACTCTTCTTTTTAAAGCGATAAAACTACAAAACACATGTATGAAAAATAAAATTACTTACAGGATCATTTTAAGGTACAATTAACACTTAAAGAAGGTTAAAATCTCATAAAAGTCTATTTTGCATAATATGTCCCCTTTTAAAATAAATAAGAAATAAAATAACAAGATGTAACATTCCAACAGAAACCCTAACCCTGATAGATGGAAACTTCTTTATAATGACTGAGGATAAAGCAGAATGCCCACATTGGTTTGGAAGCTGTGTTAATAATGATGTTGGGCAGGAAAATCTTACAATATAGCCAAAATTTAGGCTGATGACCATGTGAGGTCGTACCTCTGTCAGCCAGGGAGAGAAACATGAATGTGTAGATTGGAAGATTGGAATTTAAACACAGCAGTATTAATCCATGTATGAGACCAGTCTCCTGTCAGTAGTACAGAGTGGTACGTTAGTAATGATTCTGTAAATTATTTGGAGTAGTCCATTCTCAATTTCTTTATTACCACTTCCTACTAGTAATTTATGGCCTATATTTTCCACTAATATTTCTAAGGCACAAATAAACAAAGAAAAAGTCACACAAGAATGTACACAAACTTCCTGATGTAGTGACTTTGCTTCAGTAGCTTTACTCAGACATCAATGATAGGTGATGTGAACAGATTGTTTTCTACATTTTATGATACATTTTGATATGGAAATGAGGCCTTACTCGGTATTTATGCAGTGGTCCTAAAAATGTGTTCAGATTATGTATAAGCCTGTTTAAAAATACACCCATACAGTTGTTTTCAACATTGAAATATCCACATGTGTAGACAGAGATGTGAATGTCTGCAGGTTGTGTTTGTTTTGTGAAAGTGGAAAGAAAAACAAAGTGCCTTGGTCTCTCTGGTGGTTTTGAGGGTGTTGTACTATGGTGAGAGTATGTGCATGCATATGTGTGCATGCTTGCCCCAAAGCTTTGTGTACCTTCTTAATGAACTCACTTTTTGTTTCACTCTGCATGTTGTTTTGCACATGTACAAACACATGTATTTTATTAATGAAGTCCCTTAATATAACTGTTATATGGTTTTAACACAGAACTTGAATAAAGTTTTATCATATAACAAATATGAGTTAAAGAAACAATAACAGTGTTGATTTAAAAATAAAAGCAGGGCTTTAAAACATTTAAAATGTTGTAAATGCTCACCATGAAATCTGCTTTTTTCTTGTCCATCCAAAACACCCCCATCCAACATGTTCTTACAAGACTTCAAAATTGTCTTCAATCAATCCTCACAAGCACAGCTAAACCAACCACACTTGCTCACACAAGCAAGCAGCAACCATTGGCTTTGCAAGGAGGGTCCCCTCCTGTCTCCATCCTTTCTTTCCTGCAGCTGCTGGCCAGCCTGTCATTTCCCAGGCATAAAGCCATTGTTGATCACGCCTCCTCACGCCACCAAGTGGCAATCCTCTGCCCTGCACATTTCACCCACACAAACCCTGGTCATGAGAGAGGGGTGGGTCTACATGTGCTCTAGCTTTCACACCAGGGTAGCAAGTTATTAATAATTTTGCTTTCGAACTGTTGGGGAAAATTGCTTCTAAAATGAGGAAGGCAAATCTGTAAACATTCAATTTCCACTGCCAAGACCAATAAAAAAAAAAAAAAAAAACTTTCATTATAAATCTCTTGTGGTTAATTAGCTGTGGCAGATGTAAAATAGTAGAAGTTGTCAGAAGGGTGCATATAGAACTGCATCAGAATGAGCTGATGGGCTTATAGCCATGAAAATGAACCAAGCTGGAGTTAAAACGACACTTCCATAACAAACTTGTCATTTAAAAATCAAGCAACATACACACACACACACACATATACATGCAAAAAAACTCACATTTTCTCTTTCATTTTCAATCAATCAAAACTTTATTTGAATAGAAGCTTTTCATACAAATAAATGTTAACATATTAAACTTAGACTTTAAACATACTGATGTATATATTGGCATGCACACACACCCATATACACGTATATACATTTACATGTGTAAATTCCTAATCAAAAGCCTATACACAACCCTCCCTCGAATTTAATAGACTCAAAAAATCTCAAGCTGGCAGTGAGTCAGTGAAGTAACATTATCTTTCTCTCAACATTTGCAGAAACATTGCAGACTAGATAGAAAAGAATTCAAAATAAATAAAAAAAGATAAGAATGACAAACGAAAAACATATACATTAATACAATAAATAAAGTAATGCATTACAAAACATGGGATGTATATAAAATGAATAGAAAATAACAATAAAATACAATAAAGCCTGCCGCTAAAAGTCTGTTTTAAGCCAGGTCTAAAGTTTTCCTTTAAAAATGTCTAAACTCTCAGCTGCTCTTAAGTCTTTGACAGGTGAAGGCTGTAGTAACAATAATAAGCTGCCTCACCAGTTTTAGATCTAATTTTAGGTGTCAGTAAAAGTCCTCTATGTCAAGACCTGAACATTTTGGAGGGCTCAAAAGTTAAAAGCAAATCAGATAAAAAAAAAAAAGTAGGACTGATCTTTAAAAAACAGCAATAGCATCTTAAAATGGATCCTGCAGCACACAGATAGCCAGTGCAGAGACTTTAAAATCAGTGTAACTTGAGCTCTACTGGTCAAACAAACCAAAGTTTATTGAGTCAATTCTTTTTTAGCCTCTCAGTGAGTGTAATGTGAATACTGTGATATCTCAGATTACGTCACATTCATTCTTTCTATAAAACTGCAATTTGCAATTGAATGAACCAGCAAAGACTAAGACTGTAGTTCTAAAGTTACCAGAACAGACAAATCAAAGATACTTTCTTGAAGAAAGCTGGACTAGAGCTGGAAATGAATCTCTGAGCAGTATAATGATCCTCAGCACACATAAAAATCCACAAAGGAATAGCTCCAGGTGGAGGTGTGTGGAATGTCTGCGTCAAACCCCAGGTTTCTAACAGGAGGTACCTGATAGAAAGCAGGTATTTTGCATGACGAGTTGGCCAACATGTCAAGAAGCTGATGTCAGAGACTAATGGACAATTATGCAAAACACCCACAGGTAGTTATTACTGCTGAAGTAATGGAAGCCTTTCTCCATGGTTCTGCTTATTTTATCCAAATATAAATGTGACAACGATTTATTTCAAATAAATAATAATGATGTAGCAAATTGTTTTTGCTGTGCTGTTCAAATATATCTTCTTTACTTGTTGGCATTGTTTTAGAGAGAATCACATGCTGGCTTTGAAGGAAGAAAAGCAAAAAGAAAGAAAAACAACGGCCACAGGCTGAGACTGACAGCTTCAGACATACTGATGGCTTCCAAACACAAGCTTTCACTCTTTGTGTCAGCCTGTCTGCCTGTTGTGTGTTTATCTATGGTCACGGTTTTAGCATGTCCCTGACATTTTATTTCAGTTACATCGTTGAGTATCAAATTTGAACAGGAACAGTTGAGCATACAATAACTTTGCAATAAGTCTTGATGCGTAAGTTGTTGAGAGAATATGTGTACATTAAGGTGTATAACAATGTGCTGCATTTGTGAAATTTATCGAGACTCAAACTCACAGGAGCATGTTCACATGTCAAGTTAGCTTGTGCACACATTTAAAAATCACATTTGTGCACCTGGCAAGTGAAAAACACAAGTAAATGGATAAAATGGGAGATGTGCATCAGCTTGGGCAACTGAAAGCAGTGAGTGAAAGTGAGCCAACAGGAGCGTAGTGCTCAGCAGTGGGAGGGCTGCTCACTTCACTGAGTAATTGAAAAGAGGTCATAAAGGTCTGGACCTCATTAAGAAAATTGTCTGGGAAAATTTAAGCTTTTAAATGTTGTCATGTCACCTGTCATGACAAAAGTAGAAGACAACCTTGGGCCTTTTAATGTCTTTCATTTTAAAAGTCAGTCACTTTAACCCTGTCATGCATAGAGGTCACTACAGTGGACAACTCTTTACACGCTTTATTTTATATAAAATAAGGAATGAGGATGGTATATTTATAAATGAACCACTTTATTGGAGAATAGTAAATCATCCAATACACTATCACTCACTGAAGACAAAATAAATACATTATATAATTGAACATAAATACATTGTACTTACTGTTTCCCTTAGTGATGAATAGGGAAATAAAATGATACAGATAAATGTTTATAAAAAATATTTAGATCATATAATTATTAAGATGTTGCTTTCTATAAATATTTAATAGAATACAGAGTGTGCAGAATTATTAGGCAAGTTGTATTTTTGAGGATGAATTTTCTTATTGAATAACTACAATGAACACAAAAGACTCCTTAATATCAAAGCTGAATATTTGTGGAAGCTGGAGTGGGGCTTTTTTAGTTTCAGTATCTTAGGAGGATATCTGTGTGTTCATGTGACTATTACTGCACATAATTATTAGTCAACTTGACAAAACAAACCAATATATACCCATTTCACTTATTTATTTTCACCATGGAAACCAGTATAACAACCCAAAATTGATAAATATACAAAAACAAATCAGTGACCAGTATAACCACGTTTCTTTGCAAGGACACTCAAAAGCCTGCCATCCATAGCTTCTGTCAGTGATCTAACCTCAGGTCCATCCATCTGGCCCATCAAAACTTTCTCATTCCATCAGTCCATGAAACCTTTAGAAAAATCTGTCTTATATTTCTCGGTCCAGTCTTGACATTTTATCTTGTGTGTCTTGTTCAGTGGTGGTCGTTTTTTAGCCTTCCTTACCTCGGCCATGTCCCTGAGTACTGCACACCTTGTGCTTCTTGACCATCCAGTGATGTTGCAGCTCTGAAATATGGCAAACTGGTGGCAAAAGGCATCTTGGCATCTTCAGACTTTATATTCCTCAGTTCATGGGCCGTTATTTTGTGCTTCGTTTCTTCAACACGCTTATTGAGACCTTGTTGACTATTTTGAATGAAACGCTTGATTGTTCGATGATCACGCCTTAAAAGCTTGGCAATTTTAAGAGTGCTGCATCCCTCTGCAAGACATCTCAAGATTTTTTAAACTGTTCAGAGTCCATGAAATCTCACCTCTGACCCATTTTGCCAAAGGAATGAAAGTTGCCTAATAATTATGCACACCTGATATAGGGTGTTGATGTCATTAGACCACACCCCTTCTCATCACAGAGACGCACATCACCTGATATGCTTGGTAGTAGGCTTTCAAGCCTTTACCACTTGAAGTAGGACGCATGCATACATACTCATTTGCTAATAATTCTGCACACCCTTTACATTTAAATAAATTACTACCATTAACAAACAAAAACAGTATCATTACATGTGTCTCTAGTGGTAAAATATGGTATTGCTTTTTATTAATGCACGCATGAAAGGGTTAAAAATATTCAATGATCAACACGAAGAAACACAAAGTTTACAGCAAACACTGATAACAGCCTGTTACTGACATACACATGTTTGTCGTCTCTGGACTGCTGGAATTTTAAAGGCAGGTACATCATCTCCATCAGCATCGCCTTTGATCGTCTCCTTTCTTTTCAACATCCAACCTCTGTTTTTAATTTGTATTCAAACGGAGGTGCTCTGCCGTTTGAGGTTACATCGACGAGAATTGGGGAGGATTTGGGGGATTTCTCTCCAGCAGCTTTCTCGAGTGGGTGAGGTTTCAATCAGGTGCTGATGTTACACTGATGCAATATTTCAGCCTATAGAGGGGGGGTTACTTCTGGACACTGTGCTGACTCGCACCAAACTGCTAACAGTTAGCGGCAATCGGTGACTATAAGGGCCGAATCATGATTTATTACATGTTATTAAGGAAACTTCTTGTAGATATTTCAAAGTATGAGTAATGTTTTAAAGTGAGGCAATATCCTACATATCTCACAGAAAGTAAAACATATCAATAAAAAAGGATGCATATTTAAAGATGTTTATTTTCATGCTCTCAGGTCTCAATTCAAGCATTAGACAATAAATACATCTTCCAATATTTCACATTCATAAGTGCAGTTATTTATTATAAATATAATAAAACATACAAATTGTATAATGTTCCTTAAAAATGTGATCATATAAGAGTAATAACTGTAGCCTTACATATATACAGAGAGAAAATATTACATTCATTTTTCAGAAGGTGCACAGCATTGGTCCCAAAACCCTGGAATAGATTA
>JBAMHX010000021.1:9685881-9696640 GCA_037177515.1 Pseudomugil tenellus
TGTGTGTGTATGTGTGTGTGTGTGTGTGTGTGTATTTGTCCAGATAAGCAGTTAATTGTCCAAAAGACACTCCACTGTCCTGCAAATAGATCTATTCATTATGGGTATCCTGGTTTTAATGGCATATTATGAGCCTTCTCAAGTGAATGAGACTGACCTTATTGACAACAATGAAGATGGTGTAGAGGAACATCAGGTGGTGTTTCTGGAGGGGCAGGTAGTGGGTTTGTTGCAGAGCAAACAGCACCGCCCCAATCAGGGTGATCTTCGTTGGGCTAAACACACATGCAAAGAAAACACATTGGGTATAATATAATGATATATTAAAATATCACATTTGAAATGCATAAATGGACCAAAGTTACAGCATGTGATCAATCATATATGTTAGAGTTACTGTCTTTAAATGAAAACACCAAACAGTCTGAAATGTTTTTCCCCTTAAAGATATGGACTCATTTACAATGAGAGTTATTTTGGTACATTCCTAGCAAAGTATGAACATTTGTGTCATATTCAGTGGTTTCATGTTTTACAATCAATCATAAAATTGGAGCAGTTTGAAATAATCACAACAGAAAATTCATTATCTTCAAAACACTCTTTAAATGCTGATTTGATTAAAGAAAAGCTGGATGAAAAGAAAATGTGGAATTAACTCGTTTTTCACCTGAGTAATTTGATGCCTTGTCAAAGACTCCACACCATTTTATTTGTTTGCCTAAAACGCAAACACTCTTTTGTTCATGTTTCTGTACTCATTCAGAGTAAACAACTGGTATTATTTGTAAGGTTGGCTCAATTATATTATTAATGAGCTTATTATGTAACAACAGCATAAAAGCAAAGAGAAAATGTTAAATACTAACACTTGTATGAACAGTAATTGCCCACTTAATTTACATAAAAGTGAGGGCTGCAGTCACACTCCATTATTTGCAGCCAGAAGAGACTGATTGTTTGGAAAGAGGGGGCCTTTAAGTGTTGCAAATAGGGTCTTTAATACAGACGTGACAAATTGTGCTGCTCTAACATTTATATTATAAGAAAATAGGGTTTTTTTTTTAACACTGAAGCATTTAAACATGTTGTAAACCTGTTTTTAGATTGGTTTAAAAATGGTGAAGCCAAATCCACAAAGCACTCTTCTTTGAATTGCTTTTTTTTGTTTTATTAAAAGTGTTGATGAAACTATGTCTGATGGTAAAGTAACAGATGGAAAAAAATACCAAGTATTCAGAAAACAGCCGTAACGTCAAAGTCCTGTAGAAAACTTACTAAGACATTTTCAGGAGCTCATTGGTTTCTGGCTTCCACACCCCCCGGACAAGTTGCTCAAAATTACTAATGAGACCTCCTCCAGCACCTGGTGAGTGACAGAGACATGAGCTTGATATAAATTAATGTATATTTTATGGCAACTTGAAAGCAGCCCTCTGTAAATCATATTTCATAACATAATCTTTGTGACACACGAGCATGATCATCTACTGACCTCTCGCCCACCCGATGGCAACCATAACAAGCAGGCCGTCTTTGTACTTTTTGTGTGCCTGAGTAACCCCCCCAAGGACCTTCCAAGTCCTGGTCACTTCCTTCATTCCTGACAGCACCAGCCTGAGGGGTAGCACGGCTGCACAACAGTAAACCACGTCCATGGGGCAGTAAAAGATGAGGTACCTGTAGAGATGCATATGGTACTTAGAACTTGTACACACACACACAGACACACACACACACACATAGATATTTCATCTGCTATCTGTGTGTAAACTACAGCATATGGCCTATTAACTAAGCAAAAGATGACTGACAGCATCATCCCTTTGTTTCTTGAATGCCTCTTTTCTCCAGCAGATGGAAGTGTGTAGTTTAAGTCAGCAGGGTGTAATTCTACAAGCTACCAGTAGAGGGCACTAAAGCTTCATATTTGAAGTAGAGACCAGTACAATAGATTCTGTTTTACTCTCTGCAGATTCCATGTTTACATTAAAAAGAGAGAGACAAGGGTAACGGCCTCCCTCTGTTTGACATCTACACTAAACTGCAAAGTCATTCAATATTTGACCAATCACAACTCTTTTCCATCTGCTGGTTCTTTACCAGATGATTGAAGCAAGCAGAACACTGGTGCCATTGGATAAAGGTGCTACTGGTGGCTCTGCTAGCATGATCCCAGACAGCACAGCTCCTCCAAAACAGTACAGCATAGAGCTGAACCAGCAGGCCAAGGGGCTGACTCTGGACACCTCCAGAGCTCCTGCACATGAACAGAAATAGGTGTCAGCTCAATTACTGCAGATTTCTGTAAAATATGTAGAATATACATGAACATCAGGTGTCAGGGTAGTGACATTCTGTCTATTTCATGTCTGTAATAGACTCATAACGCTTCATAAACACTGTTCCAGTGAAAAACTGACATGAATAAACATGTCACAAACAATCCAGTAATCCAGGTTGACTTAATTCACTCCAAAAACCAGTTTAACGTGAGCAAAGCATTCAGTAGGAGACAGTACGGAAAAGTCTGATAAGTTGGCCTCTTCCATGTCCTACCGGTCTGCTTGAAATATTAACTTCTTCATAGTTCACAAGCAATGCAAACAAAGAAAGGGAAGGGTCTGACACACAGATATGTTGTTTGCTCTGGAGCTTACAGTTCAAAGTGCAGGCCTGAGGAATGGCATTTATACTTAGGAACACTGATGAGATGATAACATCAGCAGCTCAGTGTTCCCACTATGTTTTCAGCCTGAATAGAAAAAAAACACTCTATTCCATTTTCTGCTTAAAGGATTTCCACAGTTGTGACAAGGACATGTTCAAAATGAGTCACACGGACGTTGTTCTGTATTATGGTTCTACTCATTTTAAATAGACTAAGTATGATTATTATTTAATCTAAGTTCTAAGTTCTCCATTTCTTTAAAGACATATGACAGTACTGAGATGTTTTGATGGCTTTTATGTGACGATACACTTTTACAAAGATCCTCTCCTGCAACGCAGGGCTGACTTGTCTGTTTTGGACTCATTTAAACCTGCCCCTACCACAACACTTCACCTGAGACAAGCAGCTCTTAGTTAACCCTCCCAGTCTTGCCGTGAGAGACTCTGCCTGCACTCAGGACTAAAATGGTAATCTGGGGATTACAGATAGATTATAGACTCCTTGATCACAACTGGTGCAATTTACAGCTCTGTAAATACTCAGTACAGAGAATCTGAGGTCAGCTTCTCTGTACTGAGATCATGTTTTAACTTCCTCCTCAAGAGCATTTCATAGAAAAATGCAATGGTTTGTTAATTATTTCGATCCCCAAATTGAACTGAAAGCAATAAATAATTGGCACAGAACTCATGAGTGCAGCGCGTTGCTTATACAGTAAACAGTGTTGTTCAGTCATCACATTTTGTTCCAAACAAACTGCTGCAGTCTGTGTCTGAATCCGACTGGCCAGACATTAACAGCAGCAAAACAGAGGATCAATTCATAAAACATGACCCATCTACAAGTCAAATGCAAAAAGCAAAAGACACTTCAAAATGATTTTTTTTATATATTTGCTCAGCTGCAACAGAAAACACTGCTTGGACTCTGACAGACTAGGATGTAAGCGTGCCGTTTCCGGTTCCTCCATGCTAGTTTTGCATGTGGGGAACAAACGCCTACATGTCCAATTTGAATACTCAAAAGACAAGTTTTGCTGCAGCTGCACTGTGTCACCACCTCTTTGGCTCATCCATGTTGGGAAAAACAGTGTGAGAATTCACATGATCTATAGAAATTGAAACAAAGAAACAGAAACTTAACAAATATCCTCTCGCTGACAATAAGGTCACGTGATGATAAACTAATGATGTGGCAAATATAGTCAAACATACACATACAACGTGTATCCAACAGCACCGTCTGTCCCCTATCCTAAACATCACTCCCAAACAGTTTAGTTTATTATCCATCAAGCCTCCCAGAACCTTTCCACTGCTGATTCTATCCTCCATGGACACGACCATAACAAGCAGTTCTGAAATATAACCACCACTCCTCTTCCCTTCTGCCTCCCAAAGTTGCAGATCCACTCGTGACACTGCTAGCTATAAAGTAACACCACCACGAGATTAACCCGCAAGGAGAACATTCCCCAGGCTGATTTTTGCAATGTTCTTCACAAAACATGAATATATGTCCGAAACATTTCATTCTTATGGGAAGTGTTACAGAGCAGGAGGAGAGGATTTAATACAGCAATAAGAAAAGACAGACAGTGGAAAAGTTTATGGCATTCCTTTTTAGGAAAAGAAGAAAAGGAGGATCTGGTTCCCCTGTGCTTTATGTCATTACTTTTTTTTAAGTTTAATTAAGATTCAGGTCTTTCCTCTGGGAATCTCACGCTGGCTTGGTTTCCCTCAAGCACAATCCTTCCTTAAAGCCAATAAACAGACATGAACACAAACATTTCTCAGGGGGAGCTCTTTCTTGTGTGTTCGTGCATATTTTCACTCTCCGCATCTTCCTCCAACAGACAGAAAATTGCCATGAGTAGAGGACAATGGGTTAAAAGGTCACAGCAGCTCAGATGCTTTGCAAGGCAAGTTTGAAAATAGACTTTCAGCAGTGGGACTACAATAAGCTGCGTGTGTTTGAGTGTGTGTGTAGAAAGCCAGCCGTCGGTGCAGTTAAAAGTCCACCTGTCTCCACATCAACAATCTCAGTGACATAACATGGCTTACTGCCCATCTTTGGTCTGAGCTGCAACAAGCTGTGACAGTTTCACAGGCTGTCTTTTATAATTCCTTCACTTACTTTTGAGTTTTGTTTGGGTCAAAAAAAAGTTAAACATTAAATTTAGAATTTATATCCATTTTTTAAAATATAGCTCCACCTACTAAAACAATGTAGTGGGCTCCATTTCTGCCAGCAGAGGCAGCGTGGTTAGCCTCAGTGCTTTGCTGACCATACACTCTAATTATCGCTCCCGAGGACACTCCTACAAAGTGCAACAATGGAAAGAGATGACATTTGACTGTCTTACAGGCTGTACTGAACCAGCACCACCTTCTAAAAAAAGGAACTGTCATTGTGAAGGACTGCTTGCCCTTTAATTATCAAATTAGATTCTGTCATTCGAAGCCTATAGATTTGCAATATTAGATGAGCAAAGTTCTAAGATATGAACAACAACACAAGACTAAGCAGCACACCTGAAGTTAGTTTCATGTCAGTGAGGTTTTCCTACATGAGAATAAGCAATTATATAATAAACAAACCATAATAGAAGTTCATATTTAAAGCTATTATTTTACACAGATAAGGTCTTAAAGCTAGCAAGCATTTGCAGCTTGTGGGGGCTGGTGGATGTTTGCATTTGTCCTGTGTAGCCTTCAATCAGGATGATGCACCGCTTCCCAAGCAGCATGAGAACCAAAGAGAGAAGACGACTTAACTAAAGAGCGGGTGTACTTGTGAAATGGGAGGAGGGCTTTCTTATCTGAGACGCGTCAGCCGTTAAAACAGTTGACTTGACTGCTATACCAGCAGTTGGGTTTCCCAATAATTGTACTATAACTTGGGGAAAAAAATCCAGAAAATGGCCATTTAGGTGAATAAATTAACCTAGCATCTATCAAAGTGAACCAAACATGATACAACCTGTAGCTTCTATCAAAGTTTTTCATTTATCATTATTAATTTTGCTTTGTTAAAGGAGCTGAATTCCCCTTAACTAACTGGTTATTACTATCTGGATGCTTTTAGCTTATTCCTTCTGAATATAAAATTCAGAAATTACGCTTATTGCTATTTCCTGTTAAAACAATGCTTACAGAAGTTTAAACTCAGGTGCAGAACTTCAGGAGTATTTTTAACTTGTTTAAGGAATGAATATGTGATTTTTTTTAATGCATTACACAAAACCTGCTTATAATTTGTTTCAGGTTATAGGTTTATTACTTCTAACAAAAAACAGATAGAAATAAAAATATATCAGACATGATAAATAAGTGATTCAGTCTTAGAGGGTTATGTAAGTATTAGTAGCTTAATGTAACAAGAATAACTTAAGAGTCCATAAGTGCATTTGAATGTTGTAATATGAGAGTATTTGTAACACACCTTTTACTGTGGTTAGGTTGCATTTAGGAGTACTTTATAACAATATAGTAGCAGGCCTATTGACATACTTTAAGTTTCAAGGTTTTAAACTTTACCAGAGGAAAGTCAGAGTTACTTTCGTATTTAGACTCAAACGCGAGCTTTTAAACCCCCCCACTTACCTGGCTGCTCTCTCAGAGCCATCACTGACACGATGTAGTGCGCCATATCAAAGTAAGGAAACATGGACAAGTTAGCTAGCCCGTGGGACAGTTCGTCCAAATACAGCAGCTCCAGCAGCTCCATTGTCTTCTTTCTGGGTAATGCAGTAAATATTTTACTTCATTCGTGTGGAGGGGAAGGCACCGGTCCAACTGTGGGCATCAGGGCTAAACACTTGACTTCATCCACTGCCTGTGAAATCTGGTCCACGACAGCTGTGTGTGCTGGAGAGCTGCTCACAGCTGGCGGTTAGCTGTGTGGAGGTACCGCCGCTCGTCGCCCGGGCAACAGATCTCTATTGCTATGGGATGGTCTTCATCGGTGTTGCCCAGTTTGCAACGTTGTCATCCGCGCATAGCCGGAATTCCTGCTCTGAGTTCCGCCATGCTAGTGATGTGGCGGGCGGAGCCAAAGGCGCTTTGTGATTGGACGACTGAGAGCACTGTGAGCCAATCACGTGTCAGAGGGTGGCATCGTAAGGCGATGGGACAGGATGTGGAAAAGTAGTATCAATACCTGCCGATTCAGTTAAAAAAATGATTTGCAGTCTGTTTCGTTTGTTTATAGTCTTTATAGACATATATACAGGTAGAAAGGTCATATACTGGGATATGTAAGGAATTATAAAAGCATTATACTGATGACGTTTACCAAAAACATAAAATCTGTGCAGATAGTTTTTCTTATATAAAAAATCTTCAAAGTCCAAAAATAATATCAGATGTACTTCCATTCTATTCGTGTCGATATGTCTCCTACATTGAGACTGTTCTTAATGAAGTTGAAATACAGAGACATTAACTATTCACTGTTTTGTTTCTTTGTTTACTTGATTATGTATCATTTCCAAAAGACTGTAGTATGTTCTAATTATCTCTTCTTATTCGTCTGGGATTTTAGACTGCTCTTCATTTACAGTTATCTTTACCATAAGTTGCCTTATGACTACTCTGGTGTTTAGTCAAAATAAGATATATGGAAGTAATTGATAATGGTTTTTTTTCTCACTATCATTGTCAATCTATATAAATTTCAAATCATGTAATAAAAACTGAACATCTAGAGACAGTGGCCAGTTTGGTAAGTAAATTATTTACCAGTCTTCAGTGTAGACTTTGCACTGTACTAACCAGTTCAAAGTGCATAGAAAATCTCCCACTTTGATGTCAAGTTGTAGATAAGATGTTCGAGACTATTTTTAAAATATAACCATCAGTGAGGATGACACCTGCTGGCGAACCTGTTTTTAGATTTCTTTGTGTCTTCCTTTTTAAAAATGACTAATTATTCACATATGATGCCAGAGGTTACAAATGTAAAAACAATACCAGGTTTCCCACCAAAAATTCAATAGATATAAATAAATACCACCTAAAACCTGACTGGAGTGACAGAAGTATCACTGCATGACAAGTATTACCTAAAATAAAGTATCATACTGTAAAATTTATTAAAGTATATTTGCATGTTTTTAAAAATATCTATAATAAATAATTAGTGAGAGGAAATATTAAAATAATGTGTAAACATTATATTTAAGGAGTTAGTGTGAGCTGCTGACCAGAAGATGGCAGTACATGACTATCCATGTCATGCCTCAGCAGTGACTTAAAATTCACATCTATCACCAGCAACTGTCAAAAGCGGAGTCGTTTCCCATTTCTGCATTCTTATTAAAAACAATAAATCAAATGTTGTCAAGTTTCAGGGAGAAAATCAGTTTATGGCAGAAGTGTAGCAGTCCCTCAAGAGATGTACTCTCTATTCCCAGAAACATGGACGTGTAAGAATATTTAATTCGGCCTCAAAAATCCAATAGCAGTATTGTATTTGTTCATTGTCATATCATTTCGGCTCTTTAATCTTAAAGGGGGACGAGCCATGAAATTACTAGACTACTGGTCTCTAGACTATTCTGAGACAACTATGCATTTTTTTCAAACTGGGTTGTAATTGGTTGGTTATAGCGGGGGGAGCATGTACTGCAGGATGGTTTTGGAGCTGTAGCAGCAAATCGATTGACACAGCACCGCCATCTGTAGACAAAGAGGCAGGATTTTCTTTGCACCATGTCAGGCAAGTATTGTACAACACCTAGATATATATATTTGCTGGCAAACAATGTTTTCCTTAGCATTTTTGTCTCTAATTGACTCATCAGTCTTCATACAGACTTGAAAGTTAACTTAGTTAATGTGAGTACTCTCCCATTAGAGGCACAGTATGGTGGGTATCATGGCCTTACCATAGTAGGCTTGCAATTACAACTGAAAAGCTAAAAGTAGGTATACCCAATGCTGATAACTAATTGAGTATACTCTGTACCGGTGTAGACCTTGGACTACACCACATAGTTAAAGCATTACTCACTAAACTTATCTGAGATTAATGCTTTTTTAAAAAGCTGGTGATGCTTGTTTCACCTTGTTTTATAACGACTATTGTGCCATCTTTCAAAGGTGTAAACTTAATTACATGTGATTTTATCCAAAAATTATGTATGAAAAGGGCTGATAAATATCTAAAGGAAGGAAAGCCAGAAAGGAAAGTACCAGCATGGCCAGGCGATGATGCAATCTAGCCATCATAATCAGTGAAACTCCTTTCAGAAACCGCTCCTTTGTTTATGTTTTGAGGTATTGAGATGTGTATCATCTTGTTTGAAGGCTCTGGGTGGGACAGTATGTCATCCCTGGGAGCTGTGGAATATTTCCAGGGATGCCTTTCAGATATGGACCAGCAATACTAAAAGTGACCCTCCATTAATTTGTTATAGGTATGTCAGGTTCAAGGTTTTAGTCCATATCAATACATTTACCACAAATACACAAACTCAATCTCCAATCACTTCAAATCCAAATGATGCTAATCTGTATTCTCACAGTGATGCAGGATGAAATGCTCTATTCATTTTCTGAAACACAGGATCCGCCTCTCATTCCTTGGATTTTTGGGGTCCACCTCAAAGATCCAGTGGGGGAATCTGGGTTTTCAGAACAACCAAAATCTTTGTGAAGATTTTTGTCTCTGTTCAAAGATAGTGTAGTGCCAGTGTGTAGTAGATGAATGCATCCTGATCCTGAGATAACTCCTGTTATATTTGTCAAACAATGGAATGTCAAATAAGATGTCATTTGGGATGCAAAAAGAAAAAAACAAAAGCATACTTGTGCATAAATTATGTTAAATTTTAAATATAAAAAATGAAAATGTTTTGGGTTCGAATTCAAGTCTTTGGTTAGTGAAATATTCATGCTCTAAAGCAATTGATATTTTAATAATCATTTTCCACAACTTCTGCTTTAAGAATTTGTGTAAATGAATTCTGAAAAGTATATCATTATGTATTGGACACATTGTGTCAGAAACTATTAAACAATGGGAGTCTGGTTTCACCTTGTAACATTTATATGTGAGAAACAGAGATTAAGTTATTACGATTTTATGAAGTAAATACACAAACGGAACTCTGCAGTTCAGACAGAACAAAGTGAAAACAAGAAGTCACACCATACAGTAAATAACTCAGATGAGTCATTCCAGAGGTGCATCAAGCTGAGCCCGTTACGTTGCTGTTTATTCAGAAAAAAATTCATAGAAAATCCCCCTGAACTTTGCAAAATTTCCCCCCTACATACAATAAGCAGTTAGCACAAACGACGGGACATTCTTTCAGGTTTACAGCTGTTTACTTTAAACAACATTCATTAAATCACTCCAGCGCTTTGTCACCAGACAACTGCAGTCCAATAGACCTACTACATCTTTGTTTGGAGCAAATTAACACCTGGAAGAGAGAACATTTTCTACAATTAAATGAATAATAACCTGAGATAATTCTGTTTGGTACCAAAGAGAAGAAGGTCAACATCTGTAAACACCTGGAAACTCTGGCTCTTAAAACCCCGAATCAAGTCTGTAACTTTGGAGTGACTCGGATCAGGCACATCAAAGCTGTAACTAAGAAGTTTTTTTACCAAATCAGAAACATCCACTGAATAAAGGTTTAGTTTCCAAGTAAGACCAGCAGAAACTCATCCATGCTTTCATCTCCAGTAGACTGGATTACTGTAATGGTCTTTTAACAGGACTTCCCAGAGCATAAAACATCTGCAGCTCATCCAGATGCGGCTGCTAGAGGTTTAATTGAGACCAATGGGGCTTTTCCATTCGGCCCCACTTGCCTCTGCACGCCAAATTCTACTTGAATTATGTAATCCCGGACCCTGTTGTGATCTAAACACATCACATCAGTTTTAAAATCTTTACACTGGTTTTCAGTCAGTTACAGAATACATTTTAAAACCTGGTGATTGTTTATAAATCCCATAATGGTTTTGGACCAGAATACATCTGTGATATTTTCAGAGAATATAAACCAAACAGAACTCTTAGATCCAAAGACTCAGGTCAACTAGTCCAGACCAGAGTCCAGACTAA
>JBAMHX010000021.1:9754941-9797063 GCA_037177515.1 Pseudomugil tenellus
CACTTCACTCTGGAGTTTAAAGGAGGAGTCTATTCATGTCTAAAATGAGTTAGGATAACACCAATACGATTAACACTGTGAACTGACCCTCCGACAGCTAACATTTCACTCTCAAAATGTTAAAATCACTATTTTGGAGTTAAAATTAACTACAAAATCTTTAACCCTGAAAATTCAACTCTCTAATTTTTGCTGTGTACGTGCAGGAGAACACAAAGAGCCCAGTTGAGCGGATGGACCTGAAGAAGTTCTTGAACCTGACGCCTTTGTACATTGATGGTAATGGCTGCAACAAGGCTCACAAAGAGGCGGTTCTTCAGAGTCCTGATGCCAAGGTTGACTACAACAAATGCATCTCCTTATCCCCAACTATCCTTTCCAAAGACTCAATAAATGTTGGCAATATCTATGTGAGCCAAGAGGAAGGTAAAGGTTGTCAGAATTTAAAGAAAAATGCCAACGAGGACTCTTGCAGGCAGCAGCATAGTTTGGCTGCAAACAAGACCAAGAGCACTTATAACGTAAATGTCGTTACTACCAGGACAAACCATGAGTCCCATGAGGGGTCTGTAGAGATGCCACTGTTGGTAGATGGTGTCCCCTCCATTCCTGCCCCAATTTATAGTAATGGTGTAAGCAATTATAGCAGCATCCCTGTTATCACAAAGGCCTCTAGCACTTCTGCCATTTCCTGCTCCACAGCCTCAAGTGTGGACAAGACTATCCATGTTAGCCAAACATCCCTCCACTCTGTTCCTGTCCTGTCTAAACAGAGCAGCCTATCAGACTCCTCTTCTTCTTATCGTAGTAGTACAGATTCACTTCCTGGTCCTGAAGGTTTGGTAGGAAGACGAGGTGGGTTAGGAAGCCCACAGAGTTCACTAGCCATTGCCTGCCCACAGTCCGCTCCTTGCTCTCCCAATGGACAGGTTGACTCTGAGCCCATTTATGCAAAGAGCACCAAGAAAAAGCGCGGGCCGCAAGGAAATGAACCGCAATCCCATTCTGAGTGTCCAAACCAGACAATGGAGTTCCAGTTCACAGAGGCTGAACGGTCTGGAGAAAATCAGCGAACCACCATCACTGTAATGGCTGCTCACACGGGGGAAAACAACAGAACTTTCTATCTGAGCAGCCCGGATTCAGCCGTCAGCACCCATTGCAGCTTTAGCCCTACAGCACGTAAAGACTCAGGGAGCCCAGCCTTCTGTTGGCCAAACACCAGCTGCAGTTCACTGTCTGTGGGCACAGAAGCTCCCCATCCCCCCTCCCTGCAACCAAAGCACCAGTCCAGCCCGCCTATTCCCCCAAAGAGGAACGTCCGCTCCCCAAAACTAGGCACCTCTAGTCTCTCATCTTCCTTTTCTTCTCCAGTTCTTCCTGAATTTCCCAAACTAGGTACCTCCAGCCTCTCTCCGTCCCTCACATCCCCCATCCCACTCCCAGAACTCCCTATGCTTTTCCTCGTCTCTGCAAGAGAGGGTCATTTCAAGGTCCCTGTGGAAAACCAGAGTGCGGCATCTGAACCCTGGCATAAGCCCAGCCACTACAGCTCTAACTGGAACAGTCGTATTGAAGAAGAGGAGGAGGAGGAAAAGAGAGAGCGGAAGGGAATAGAGAAGAAGCATCTAGGAAACACCTCTCTGGAGACAGGAGTGGTCAATGGTGGTGCTGTCTGTAAGGCCCCCAGCAGTAACCCTCCGACGGCAGAGCCAGGCACGGCCCCCCCAGCCAACCGCAACAATGGTGCCTGTCAGGAGGAAGCTAAGGCCACCGGCACAGAGGAGGAGGGCAAGCATAACGGGAGCATGCCAGGCAAGCAACCATTGCATGGCAGCTCATCAGGGCTGCTGGCAGCAGGAAAAGGAGCTCCCAACAATGACCCCAATCCACCACCCCCCCCTCCTAAACTCTACAGGTAAGAATAACTAAGAATATAAATCTCTTTCAGTTGTTAACCTCAAACTATATAAAACACTAACAGTTTGTCATTTGTATTATATTTAGTAAAACAAAAAAATGTTGTTTTTGTACTGATTTTAAAACTTTCTGAAGTTTTTAAAACAGTAATGAAAAGTCACTTAGACCTTAAACACCACCAAATGAGTGTAAAGCTGCTCGCCCATTTTCAGTAATGACAAAAATGTCCAGTTTGCAGTATTAAACTATAATTTATGCTCCTTTTAGCTCGGTTTTGAGCTGCTGGAAACGATGGCACGCCTTAAATACAGTTTGTTCCCTCAGAAAACTGCCTTTTAAAATTCTCAAACTGTTGCACAAGAGCGCAACATAAATACTCTTTATGCTTAATAAGGGCAAAGCTCATAAAATAGACCAGATCTTGAAGTGGTAAAGGTGGAAATGATTGTTTACAGTCAAGGCAGCAGCAGTGTAAGAGAAACTAACTGATCCCTCAAGACAGTTAAGACATTAGCAAATATTTTTGCTCCTTTTTATTCGGTGTCTTTGCTTAGCATGGGCTTTTAATAGTCTAGTTGTATAATTTGGCATGTTTTACATGTAGTTAAGCTCTTGTATGATGGTTTATGTGGATCTACTCGGTAGTCACAGGTGGCCAGTAGATTCATACCTTATTGCACTCATCTCCATCTGAAACTTGCAGTGCCTTCTCCATTCAGGGCATCATTATCCAGTCGTGAATCAGCCTCCATTTTAACGCCTTGGGATCATTCAAACTGTGGGGCATAATATTCAATGCATGCCTTGTTCTATTCATGCTGGCAATGTGACTTTTTTTTTCAATTTAAATTAATGCACAAATTAGGTCTGGTAGATACTCCGCCGCTGTGTCAGGTTAGTGGAAATTAGTTTCTGTCTTTCTGATGTATCTATGAGCAAAATATTTCCTTTATAGATATTTCCTTTGTTGCTAGGCAGAAGATTCTAGCTAGTTTTGCTGGTTATTCTCTGCATTTAATCCTGCCTTTTAACCGAGGCTAATAATACATTCTGCTAAGTGAGTCACTACCTAATGCTAAAAAAAAGAGAACTGTGTTGCATTTATTACTACATCAAATGATCTCCTTAAAATAAACTTTGCTTTGTCTGACAGGATGGTGGCAGCTTCCTCAAAATGAGCATTTGCTTCACCAGGTTTAGTGAGACTCAGCAAAAGCCTATTGGGCAACATTTTTCTGTCAAACCATTTGGAGGGGCTTTATGTTTGCAGTAATTCTAGTAAGGACCCATCGCTCCTGTCATGCGTTGCCGGCATTCTGCGCTGATAAAAATACCTTCCTGAGACGCATGTGGGAACACGCCTTTAACCATCGACAGTTTTGGCTTTCTGGTGTTCCAAGTTTATCACTGTGTTTAATCAACAAGGGCTTTAAGTACTGGTGGGAATCTTAATCTTGATAACAAAGGATGAATTAAAAGAGCATTTGTTTTTAAGAATGGATCACATTTGTTCCAGTAGTTACAAGCACATGCCTCCCTGCATTTTGATCCTGTGAATCATTTAAGAACCGCATATAAAAGCAGCACTTTATTTTTCTTTTAGGCACTGTAGCAGGCCGCCCGTCATGTCATGTGATAAGTCAACCTGTGTTTCTGCATCTGCCTACGTCATGCATGAGCTTGTGCTTAAGTGTTCCTTTTAACAAAAAGGGCACAGCAACTTGCTGCTGTAGGTTGCCGGAAAGGAGGGGCTTGAGTGAACAGATTGTTGCCCCTGGCAACTCACAAACTGGCAATCGGCTGCCATCAGTAGATGTAGAATTTATAGATCTGCCACGTGGATTCAAGTCCACAGGGTTTGACTTTGGTTTGAATTGCTTTTTGCTCTGTAAACTAGTGTTCCAAGATGGTCCGCCCCTCCCTCCACAAATCCGCCCTGATCCCTTTTCTCTGCAGAACAACAGATAGCATCTTGTTGCTGGCTGGCAGACTTGAAGCTGCTCCAAAGTGAACTGGTAGTTGTATTAGTGGATGCTAAATATGAAAAATAAGATCTTTGAATCCACGCATCTAAAGGATGCTGTTGCTTTTCCTGTTGAGACACTTTAAATACACATATGACTTGTGTGGAACCAGGGTTGTGTTACTTCACATGGTGGGGCTTTAGAAAGCCACCAGTCTGATCCAGGAGCATTTTGCTCACCCATCAGCCTGACGAGGACCCCTGCTTTTACAGCATGAGGTAGGGACTTGTTGGCTACTTTTTCTCATACGTGTAAATTGAAATGTTGAAATGGAGTTTTTTGTTCTTTCTTGAATGTAGGCAGGGGCCTCTGCTCCTTTACACATTTATCAGGAGCTTATTAGCTACAACATAGCTGGGACATGGCATGTAATCTAATTAGTTGTTTTACACACCTACATTTTGGTCCTCTTACTACTTTTTCTAAATAAAATGGAGCTAAGACGGCATGAAAAATAGCATATGTTGGAGTCCTTGGAGGTGAGAAGCAACTAAATTAAATTAGCAGAACGTCTTTTAGCATATAAATGAAAACGAGCTGCAGAGGACGACTGAGGGGGAGATAACGAAACAAGGTTGGAGCCATTTTCAGTAGATAACATGGGTTTGTGTCAAACATTAATGGATCTTTGGTTTATATGACCGCATAGTCATGGTAACTATCCTACAGTAACAATAGCTTTCATTCTACTCTAGGCTGTATTGTGACATTTAGAAGTTGCTCAAGAGGAAAGATAAAATGTAATCCAACGCAGAAAACAAGCAAATAAAATTTACTTCATGTCCAGGTTGATGTGAAAAGGAAAAGCCAGAGTGTACATTTCATCCAATGTGATGGCATTAAAATCATAGCCAGTATTTGAGATTGACTTTGTTGCTTAGCGGTTAATCAGGACAGGCAGCATATTGTTTACATGTTCCCCTCCACCTTCTTTAAAGTGCATGACATACTCAGCAAATCAGATTCAAACGCAAACAAAACTCTGATTCATGAACTGATTATTTTTCATAACCTAAAAAACGGTCAAAATACAGTAAACCTGGAAATGTCTGTTTTTACATTCATCCATCTGAACTTTTTAAAATTATATAAACTTAAGAGAAAACCCAATTTAAAACAAAAATCAGGAAGTGAAACCAGTTGTATGATCCATAACACTTCTGCAGCTTAGTTTACCTCATTTAACACTGTTGCACTGTTATCTTTAGCCAGTTGAGTGCAACTCCATCCAATCTCTTTTTAAAGCTCACCCAGTTCTTGTCACACTGCTTTATTAATAAAACACCAGGGTGACGTGTGTAAACAGATGGAGGTTTGTTACTTGCTGTAATGCGACTGTTTATAGTCTAAATCCGGGTCACTGTTGTAGCAGGGCACAAACCTTGTTTGACAAGTTTGCTGGGGTGATCATTATATCTCATGCTGGCAAAAAAGAGATTAGATCTACTGTGAGGAAATGGGCAGCCAGGATGTTTAGGCTTAAGTTTGGCATTCCAAAGAAAAACGCTGCACTCTTCAGACTAAACAATTAAGTGTTTAATTAATTGGGAATATAACTGACACATAAATGAGAGAATCCTGAACTCTCTTTACATCCCTGCCTTAGGAATGCTCACACTTCACATAAGCAGCAAACACTTTTTTTTAAACGGCTTAATCTCTTGTTTTAAATACAATTCTTCAACATCTAGACAGGCACACGCATGGACATGAACTCATAATGCCCTCACCCAGCATTTCATCGTGGTCATTTTTGGTCTGTAAAACGATAGCTGATCCTTTAGCTAACCGCTCACAGAGCATACCTAACCCTTTTGTTGGCCCCCTGCACCCCTCTTATTCTGTCCTCCTTTTGTTTGTTCTGCTGATTTATAGTGGAATTAAGTCAAAGGCCAGCGGATGTATGGAGACGAGTCATTTTGTGATTGAAGAGACAAACACAAGATGAAGAGAAGGAATGGGACCTTGCTTTCCTGATCCATTAGCATGTTTAATGAGACCCATGAATGGATGTCAGTCAGTTTAATTGGCCACCTTAATTGAAAACCTCCTCATGCACAGGTTTCATTGGCATTTTAAGAGGCGATCATTGCAGTCAGGATGTAAAATAAGAAGGCAGAGCTGCTTCCTTCCACACAAAAAGTAAAAACAACCCCTTTCCCCTTTTTTGTGGTGACAGAAAGTCAACGTGACACTATGCTGTTGTTGATACTTGTGGTCAAAGTACAGCAGATGTTACACTGTTCCACGTCCAATTCATTAAACACGTATGTAAGTAAATAAATCAAGTGAAGAAGTGTGCCTCTTTAAGAGGGAAACGAAACCCTCCAGACTGGCTCCTCATCATTTAAAATGAAACTGTGTACTACTAAACCATCATTTCTCACCAGCACACTGCCAATGATTGAACAATAGGAAGAGAATTAGTTCCGCTTTTACAGATGCACAGAAAAGTCATTTATTCATCAAACAAACGGATACCTTTTGGGCGGTGTTACCCAGGTTGATGTTTTCAGGATGAGAAATGATTCTTTTTTATCTGTTTAATTTTGCAGAGTGAGTGGTAAAATGAGTGGCAGCAACATGGAGCTGGACCGCTGCAACCAACAAGGGTCAGCAGAGAGCCCTTCATCATCCTTGCGGGGCCTTGGCAGCACCACCCTACCAACTGCCTCCACTGACAGCTTAAATGCTGACACTGGTAAGATCCCGTCTGCCTTTCAGGCAAGGGAATTTACTCTAATGAAAACTTGTAAGTTCACCGCATATCCATTTTGCTGGAAGTAATTCTGTTTTAACTCAACATTTATGTTTTTTTAAAAATATGACCTTTGTTTGGAATAAAGCTGAACTACAGTAAAAAGGGG
Source organism: Pseudomugil tenellus (assembly GCA_037177515.1). Taxonomy (NCBI): domain Eukaryota; kingdom Metazoa; phylum Chordata; class Actinopteri; order Atheriniformes; family Pseudomugilidae; genus Pseudomugil; species Pseudomugil tenellus. Next base: position 9,761,753 of record JBAMHX010000021.1, read on the forward strand.
AAAGGTAACACAGCAAGGTTAACTCTAACAGCTTATCTGCTTTGTTCCTTTTTCATGGACTGCTCATGGACTTTGTTATGGCTGGATGTTCATTTTCAGAGAGAGAGTTCACATTTCTACGCCGTCAAACCTGAGACACGGCTCACAGTTAGTGGCATCTGTCCTTGGCATGTTGGATTTAAACCTTGGTGGTTCTCAGATGCTTGTAATTGCAGCAGCTTCCTGAGTGGTGTTTGAAGAGATAATTATGGACTCTGATAACGAGGGAAAAAGGGCTTGGCTACATCCTACGGAGTTCTTTATTTTTTTCCTCCCTTTTAAAGGTCTCCTCCTCACTCTGAAAGCAGTTATTGAAGACGGCACCACGCAATTATTTCAGTGTCTGTCTGCTTTAGCTTGGTGTCAAGATCCAACTTAAAGTATTGACTTGATAAATGCAGCATAATTGGATGGAAGATGTTTTGGGTGTCGGCTTGAAGCCAGGGTTGTGGATATTTCCAACTCTTTTTTTGGAAACGAGGAACGGTTTATGGCTTGGCTGCGATAGACGGGGTACGGTGATTTTTATTTATTTTTTAACAGTTAAGGATTTTCCTGGGGTAATGTGAGAACTGGTGAGTACTACTTAGTAGATTAAAGAGGAAATTACCTGCAACGACCCAGAGAAATGAAGGGGATTGTGTGATTCCACAAAGGAGGAAATTGTTCAATTAAACTATTCAACAGTGCAACTCATATTTGCTAATAAATCTCTTTCGTCCTACTCAGGTTCTCGTGATGCTACCCGGATGTCTTGTTCATCACCTTTTTCCAGAACTCCAGTGGGCTCAGCCCCAGGGTCTCCTCGCCCTCCTTCCTTTATCATCTCAAGCATCCAACCACCTCCTCTCCCAGAAAAGAAGATGGTCAACCGCACTGTATCGGCTCCAGACAGCGCAAACGGAAAACCCTTCATCCGAGCCTACCCGCGCCTTCCATTCACCGGTTCGGAGAGTAACGTGTGCCACTCTGTTGATGCCAGCTCCCGCTCCAGTTTACCATCGAGCCCCGTTGACCCGCGGCCCGTTTTCTCATCCAACGAGTCTCTGGATCGGTTTCAGCCCCCACTAGGCCGCCCCTCGAGGTCCCGAACGCTGGATGAACCGTTTAAGACTCAGGGGCGTCTGGGTGTGCACTGCCGAGGCAGCATCACCTGCTCGTCTTCACCCCAGCTCAGCGTGCCGCTGTCCGCCACCGAGCCAGCTTCAGCACCAAATCTCGGTTCAAGTCTGCAACTCCAGACTCTTCTGAGTAATATTGACAGTAGAGAGGGGGTGTACTCCAAACTGGGTGGACTGTATGCAGAGTCTCTACGACGCCTGGCTTTGAAATGCGAAGATCACTTCACCCGTTCCCAAAAGAATCCACTTATGTTTGAAGAGAGCAACTGGTCTCTGTTCAGGCTCACATCAAACAAGCCAAGCTGCATTGCGGGAGACGCTGTGTACTACTCGGCTGCCTGCGCCTTGGACCCTAACAATTCCTACGCTGTGAAGGTAACGCTTTACTATTGATAAAAATTCTAAGTAAAAATGTTTAAAATAAAACCCAGGAGTCATTTAATTATTAAATGAATTAGAAATAAAAATTGCGACTGTTTAATAGAACTAAAAGCATTTCTGTCCAATTCAAAGCAGCCACTGTTGGAATATTCAGTCATCCAGTAACTTAATGCTGCTCTGAAGTTTATTTAAGGTTATCTTGGAATGTGGTGTAACAAGCCAAAAACTATTTAGTAATTACTGCCACCAAATGAATGTTGAAGATGTTGCAGTTGGTTTGTGAAACTCTTAATAATGCAAACAGTACTGATGGGAAAAGCTCAGCTTCCTTCAAAGAGTCTACTCTTTCTGTTTGGATCTCTTAATGGTTCCCAAATGGCTCTTCATCACTCAACAGCTTTATTTTTTCTAATTTAACATTTATATGTTGGTGAGCATATTATTATTTTTTATCATTCATTATGTTTTTTTTCATTTAATATTTTAATTAGACATTGTAGAACTGAACACAGAACCTAAATGAGAAACTGATTATCGTGTTTTAATGCAATAAGGATTTGAGCAAAGTGTTTTTTTCTTGTTGTTTCAACCATGAAATGATGCAGTAGGTCTCAGACTATACACATCAAATATGATACACAGTGTTAAAGGTTCAGTCCTTCTCCCCTTCATTTTTTTATTGTAAAGGTATCTCAATCTCCTTCACTTTACACTTAAAACTCACCTTTAACCCCATGTTTATTCTTTCAACCTCAGTGAGACTTGGTTACTATATTTGTTTAAATCAATCTTATTGTGTTTTAGTTAAGTTTTTTTTTTAGAAAGGGTATTTTTATCTATTTTGTTTCTTTATAGTTTTGCATATTTTTTCAGTTTCTGATTATGAGCATCACTTCATCTGTGCTTTATAAATAAAGCCATTGAAGTTGGCAAAGTATCTCCTCACATGTGATTGGTCATACGGTGTGCCAATCAAAACACAAAGATTCATTCGCTGCAGTTCACTACAAAGAATCTGCTCCTAAGAGAGTAGAGAATGACCGCTATGTTTGCAGAAAGGATAAGGCGTCATGTCCTTATGTCTAACTTTAGTCTTCCTGTAGATGGTCCTATATAAACCCTTGCTGATTTGTGTTAAATGTCTGTCATCTTGTCTCCTCTCCTTATTTGTCCCTGACTTCTCAGCTTCTCTAAGACTTGAGATGAGTCGAGAGCATACAAATCAACAAATGTGGTGTGAGGATAGTGTAACATTTAGTAGCAATGGCTGTCTTTTTGAGGACTCGCACAACCGGACAGACTTTGACCACTTGTCTAAAAGTTGCTCTGTTGTTTTTACACATGCACTGGGTGAAGCAAACTAAACTTTATTGAAGCTTAATTTACTTTTGTAGATCTTAAGCAATAAGTTAACTAGTCAAAGTGAATGAACCTCATGTTTAAAAGTGATGGTTTGTTGCTTTGCGCTTCTGTCATTTTAAGAAAAATCTGCTTTGTGACTGTAAAGCCGTGTCTTTCAGCAAGAGTTTGACAGTTTGAAGACAGCATGAGGAAACTGAAATTCTGCAGTTTCTGGTTTGTTCTCAGGCAGCTGATGGGATGGTCTACAGTGCAAACCCTCAAGGCATGTAGTGTAAACAAGTGAGAAGGGAGTGGATGCAAGTCTCCCTGATCTTTGTGCTTGAGCCTTTACTGCTGTACAAAGCAGCGGCTGTTTGTGTAGAATGAGTTATGCCACAGCCGGGCTGCCCACACTATTGCTTAATAATTTTAGGCCAAATTAATCTTTACATTCCAGGCAGGATTTACAGTCAGACAGACCACTGTTGCCAAGGCCAGCACACACACGCACAATGCAGTGTGAAAGCAATAACATTAATGAACTCGTTATAATCTGCAATTGGCATTTGTTTGTTTTTAGCCTGTCTGCACAAATGAATGTTATTTTTGCTTTCTAAAAAGGGGTTTGTACTCAGTTAATCAAAGATTAGAAGTCTGAACCTGCACATTTAAACCTAGTAAGGACACAAACTGACATGTTGGAGTAGCTTACTTTGATCCAAACTGAGTTTCGAAGAAAATTGTTCAAACATTTTTTTTTTTAAATTTACATGAGCATAAAATATACTGACTTTCACCTAAATAGCCAGTACCTAGACTGGCGTTGAGCTTTTAATCCAACTAACTGAAATGTCTGTCTGGTTTCCTCTCCAGATCTGTAAGAGCCCATCAGTGGAAGCCAAACAGGGTCATCTGTACAGTCTGTCAGTGCAGCAGAGCATCCCTCCTCACTTTAACCTCCAGCAGGACTGCGGCCATTTTCTCGCCTGCGTCCCTCAAAGCATGCTGCCTTCAGATGAAGTGTCTCTTCCCACCGCACCAGCTCCATCGCTGCCTCAGCCCGCATCATCTACACAGGGTCAACAGGCAGATCGAGAGCGAGTTGTGGTCATCACTCCAGAGATTCCTCAGCAGACAGCAGCTGACTTCGTCCGGGAGTGGGAAATATTCCATAAAACCCAGCCGGAAGTCTATGAGCGCCGTGTGTGTTTCCTCTTACTGCAGCTCTGCAACGGCTTGGAGCACCTGAAGGAGCATGGGGTCACGCACCGTGACCTGTGCCTTGAGAACCTGCTGTTGGTGCCTCATCAGCGCAGGTCATCCTATTTAACTCGACAAACCGCCGCTGACAGCAGCACCTGTAACGGTGCAACTCCTGGAGACGGTCAGCGCCATCTTCCCCGACTCCTCATCAGCAACTTCGCCAAGGCCAAGCGTCGCACCTCAGAGGACGCCGCCACAAACACTGGGGACCCTCGTATGAAACGTGACCACGCCAGACTCGCGCCTGAGATTGTCTCAGCAGCCCAGTACCGGAAATTTGATGAGTTCCAGACGGGCATCTTGATCTATGAGCTCCTCCACCAGCCCAACCCATTTGAGGTGAGTCCAGCTCTGAGGGAACAAGACTACCGCTGTGAGGACTTGCCTCCAGTCCCTTCGGTCTCCCTTTACTCTTCGGGCCTCCAGAGACTGGCCCAGCTCCTCCTCCAACCCGACCCCATCAAACGCATTCACATCCAGGAGGCTAAGCGCATACTGCAGAGCCTGCTTTGGGGTCCCAGGAAGGACCTGATGGAGCAGCAGTGGGATAGACACAGACGGGGAGGCTTTGTTGACGGATCCCGGCACGAGGGCCTCCTCAACTGGCTGGATGTGAAAAGGGCTCTACTGATGATGAAGTTCGCCGAGCGCTCGCTGGAACCGGAGAGGAACGCTGAACTCGAGGACTGGCTGTGCTGTCAGTACTTTTCCTCGGCTCACCCTCTGTCTCTCTGCCATACTGCTGAACTTCTCTACTCGCTCAAGTGACAGGTGACTTTGGGCTCATGATGAAAAACTTGACTTGAGCGATGTGTGGACTTGTGAATGTATGAATGAGAGAGACCAATAATGTCATAGTTAATGTCTTGACACTACGGATTGGTTGAAATGATGTGATCCTCTGGAAGAACTGTGAACCTGTCGGTGTAACTTCTCCATCCGTAAAACCAGCCATCTGTTCTTTGCCGTCCTGCTACTGACAGAAGATAAGCGCTGAATATCTAGCTATACTTGGTATCGCATCAGTTCCATAGAGGAAGAACGTGGAGTGTATATTTACATAATACACTTACCAAAGTTCTGTGTTTTGACTCTGTGTTATGTGTATTTATTACTTATTAATAGCAACATTTTACCCACTGAGGGAGAATAATAATTCATAACTTCAGTCTTTGCCAGTTATGCTTTGCCATGTCTTAATTTTGCAGCTAACGCTGTACATTTACAGCATTTTACGTTCTTTTTTCTCTTTTACAATTAAGCTTCGGGGTCACCTGCAGACAACTGTTGCACCTTCTTGTTTCTCTTGTATGTTGAGTCATAGGCACATAGAGCGCTGCACTGTTTAGATAGCACAAACTCATTTTCTTGTCCGTGAAAATTAGTTTACTAGTCAGAATGAACAAAGTAATGTTTAAGTATTAACCGATAAAAGGATTGACTGCATCAGATAGCTTCTACTAAACAGACGTTGCTCTGAGTTGCCGCTTCTTACTTTTAAACACTCATTTACATGTTATATTTGTCACAGTGCCTTTTTTATTCTTTGTATATGTTACAGTGACTCAAACCAAATGTAAATATTTTTGATCCTTTCTTTGTGAAACTGGTCTTTCACAGAATGTTCCAGTAACAGCCTTGTACAGCTATTTGTAGATAATTCTTCGAGTTTCATAGAAGAAATATGAGCCGAAGCAGGTCTTAAAAAGCCATCACCATGAGCAGCAGTTAAAGATATTTATTACGTCATTTGTTTTCCTGTCGTAGTCACTGAAATTTCTTCTTTCTTTTACATATTTTGTAGGAAAAGCTTCAAATTACAATATTTTTTTTTATCTCAAAGACTTTCCTAATAGTGTCTAGTATGGGGAAAAAACAGCCTGCATGAAGATTTTTTCTTTTCATGACCTGGTTTTAATCAAAAAGAAGAAAACATGGCTTGAACCAATGTATAATTGAGTTGAACTACTTGTGTGCCTCTCTTATTTGCATCTATCAATAAACTGTGCATATATTTTCTCACAGTATGTAGTGTTTTTGAACACTTGATTTAGTTGTTTGGGCTCATGTTCATGATGGGACTATTAATGTTTTTGGTATTGGCAGGTTTAATGCTACTAAATGGCATCAAGACAAAACATTTCCATGTTTTTTTTACATTGATGGATTTTTGCAACAGTTAATTTGTAAATGTTTCTCATGTCCTCCAGAAGCTTCTTGCACTTGTCTTCAGGGTAGTTTCTGCTACCGTTCCACAGAACAAAGCTGATGGACTGAGATGGAAAACTACTCAGTCAGAGTCGAAGTGTTTGCTGTTGTAGGAGACTAGCGCTTCACTGCACCAATCAACAAAACCTGTTGATCAAGTAGAATCTTAATTTGATTTTGGGCCCTCAGGCCAAAACAGACGAGACTTCTCCCCCACCCAAATCCCTCCCCGTGCTGCCCTCTACCCCCCCCCCCCCCCTTTCCATCCAGCTTTCTGCTTCACATCACTCCTTCAAAACCACTGGCTGCTCCCCTGTCATAGGTGGAACTATGTTGCTATGGTGTTTTGACCAATGGAACGGCTTTTCCAGTAACGCAGTCAGCTTCTGTCTCAAACACACAAGCAAACTGGCTAAAGCAGCCTGTTGAGCAAGAACCCAAATAACCCCCTGGTAACAGCACCGAAGCCTTTTCATTTTCCTGTGAACACTGATCAGGAGGTTGGATTTTTAATGTGAGAAAATGCCTTTCACCAAATTAAATAAAAAGTCACCCACATGGTGCATTTAAACTATGCTGATGCAAAGAGCATCACAGAAGTAACTGAATTCACTTTTTTATCAAGAAAAAGTACAAGTATTGACTGACTTTTGAGTTTCGTCACTGGTAATGGAAAATTAGAATGGAGGAATTAAAGATTTAAATGAGGATGACTTTTGTAGTTGAGGAAGAAGAGCAGGTTGTCAAACTACTGGAGGTTGTGGATTGAAATCTTGCTCCCATAGTCGATCCGTCCTTGGGTCCTTGGACAGGATGCTATTTCAGACACTATATAAATAAAATCCATTATTATTCAAACATGAAGTTGTTTAAGAACTGGGGTTGGGAATCTCAGAACCGAGGTTCTGCTAATGCTGATTCCTGAACTAAGTGGAGTTTGCTGACTTGTAGGGTAAACGAGATAAGAGATGTTTACAGTAATCACGGGAAGAAGTACGAGTGTGAATGGGAGAAATGGTATAGAAATGATTTACACTCTAAGTGAAAATAAGCTCAAAAGATTCCATTTCCCACAGATTAAATCAAGAATAAATAACTTAACCATGAAGAGGAATGGGACCAGTACTGAACTGAGGAAAATCACTGGTGACTGCAGAAGCGAACAGAACATTTTCTGATTGAGTGCAGAGAGGCACTGCAAAGAGAAATGGTGTTAATAGCAGCGATCGGGTCAGAGATCAAGAAGCACAAGAAGTTAATAGCATCAGCTGTCATCAACAAATCACTGCTGAATTTATTTCCAGGTTGCAGCTTTATGAAGATGGCAAAAACCGGACTGAAGCAGTTTCATAGAGGTTATTGTTAGTGAGATGATTATCAACCTGTTCTGTTTACTAGTCACTTGTGAGTATAATGTAAGTAAGAAATTAGTCAGAAATTACTATTGTTAGGATTTGTGCCCTAGTTTTTGGTGGAGGGATAATTTAAACTATGTGGGGTTTTAAAAATGTAACAATGAGCAGAGTTAAAGAAGGAATTAATTATTTTAGTCATAAGAAATAAGAAGGAAGGCATTTGACCAAACGGGAAATAGATCAAGCTGACTGGCAGGATTTGGATTTCCAGAGAAGATCGGGAATTTTAAGGATAGTTGAGAGATTAAAAGTATATAAGGAGAGAGTGAAAGGAACGACAGCAGCTCATTTAAGTGAATTATTAACGGTATCACATATCACTTCTGAGTAATCAAAGGCTAGCATTGAAAGAAACCCATTTCTGATGAGAGCAGTTACTGTATGAGTTTAACCAGAACAGCAAGCAAAATATGCCCTTTGTTCATGTGCCAAAGTTACTAAACTGCTGCAAACCAAAGCTGTTAAACATAAAAACAAGTTCATTGAAAGAGTAGTATCCATCCATTATCGGAATATTAGAAGACAAGTAGCAAATGAAAGTTCAATAAAACTGTTAAAGTCCGTTGACAAAGATTCAATGTATTGATTTAATTAGATTCCTCAAAACCACCAAAAACAAACTGAGCTAGTCTTTTCTGGTTTCACCTGCAAAAAATGACCCAACTCATAAAGGTCGTGTTGTTTAAGAGGGGGGGGATTTATGCCACATTCCTCCTAAAGCAGTGATGACAGGATGCATTTGTCACTATCAGAAATATCCGCTAAGAGTCCATCACCACATTTCTCCCCAATTGGTTGTGTCATCAAGATGTTTCACAGGACGCGACTCCAACCAAAAACTAAACCAGGTCTCGTTTTGAAGCTTGACCAAAGATGCGATGTGAGACTGTGGCATTTCAAACTCCCAGCATCCTGTGGATCATCTTTACCAAACAAGTGGATGACATGCACAGCTGCAGTTTCCTTCTGGTGTTTCCAACAGAGCAACTAAAGGACTTGTTGGCTTCCTTGTTTCCATGGCAACACTAACTTTAAATATAGCTGGAGGTTGAATGGCCTCATCAACAAACTTGACCTCTTCTGCTTCCTTCCTTCCCCTTGTTCCAGCCTTTAAGCTGACATCATGTAAAAGTCCTTGAATGTGTGTTGCCCCCCCGTCCCCCAGCCTCTTACAACGCTGGCTTTGTAATTCTGTAGCAGTAGGGACCATGAATCTTTCATTAAATCAGAAGACAGCGTTACTGCTGGCAAATAAAGGCGCCTACATTTATACCCAACGGTACAGAAAACAGGACACAACAGCACTAATGGTCAGTTTGTGCCTGACTTGACACCATTTTGCATTTAACATATGACTAAATTAATTCAGTTTGTAGAGTTGTAACCATTTCCAACCAGAACGTTGTATAATTCACCAACTTCTTCTAAATTGTTTAACCTCCAATAATATTATGCCATCTAGTGGCTCTATATTGCTATTACATGCAGGTGTCAGAGCTTTTCAAGCTGCAAACATTGGTACTAGTACAAGCAAATAATGCATTAACAGATTACATGATGTTGACTTTTAAAGTAAACGTTGTTTAAATAAATATCACTGCTTTTACTTTAAATCCTCAGTTGAAACAAATTTACATGCACAGACATCATGAACTGCCAAACTTTATTTTTAGATTAAAACAAAGCACAGCATTAAAACATTTCACTTTAGTAACATCCACCCACTGTCTGAAAAGTGTGAAAAAAGATGCAATCGAGCACATCTGATTCAACATCATGCTCAGGTTTAAAGTTAGTCATATTTGTTTGATCATGAGGAAGAATTCACCGTTTCGTTGTAAAAACAAAGTGGAACGTCATCATGCCAAAGCCTAAACAGACATATGTGAAAAGAAATTCACTCAACTTCAAGTTTGTGATGCTAAAAAAAGCATTCAATCATTCTTTAATGTGATCAACAGAGTGTTTAGAAGACTAGTTAGTACGCAGCCAGCAATGCAGTGGGAGCACCGGGTCTTCAGCCGAGGACTCCGGTAAGATCAGCCCAGGTAGGGGATGGGAGAGAGATACAGAGAGGGTGGGAGGGGGTCATGTTTTATAGAGGGGTGGGGAGGGCTGATTTCGAGGCTTTGTGTTCATTTCTTCTTGGGTTTGGCTTCCAAGGGTTGGCCAATATCCTTTCCACGCAGCTTCAGGCCTATCACAAGATAAACACGCAAAGTCAACAACTGTGACAAATATCCTAAAAGTTTAGCGACGACGGTATTCTCACCAATTGCTCTCTCGATTTTTCCCATGACCTGGTTGTTGGGTATTGCTTTTCCAGCCTCATAATCAGCAATAACCTGAGGCTTCTCGTTAACTTTCTGCAGGAAAAGTTAGCAACAAACTGGTGAGAAGCATAAACATGACACCCAAATTAAATTAAAAACATGTGCGGCCACTGCATCATTACCAAGATTTATAGAATATTCTTTCATTTCTTATGTTTTTATATGATTTTGAGGAATGGTCCTAAAGCACTTCCTCCACTATAACATGCATGTAACCATGAAAAGTGTGTACACTCACAGTGGCCAAGTCTTTCTGGGTAAGACCTTTGGCCTGTCTGCCTTGCTGAATGACCTTGCCCACCTCCAGCGTAACCCTCTCGTGATGAAGCTCCTCTGTCTCTCTGTCTAGCTTAGCTGTATTTTTTGTCACAAGATGCTGTTTGTTCTGCCCCGCAGACCCTGCAAAACAAGTAGGCTCAAAGTTAGGAATCACGAGGCTCAGCGACCAGACTTACTTGTACCGACGCACCCAACTTTTTCATTTTGGTGAACCCCTTTTCAGCATTTCTTCAGTTCATTTAAATAAATTTCAAACATCATCTTTTATCATTAAACAGGCATTGTTATTTAAATTATTGTGAAAAAAAATATGTTTAGAAAAAACACTTGTCTTTATTTAAAGTAGAAACATCAACTAGGGAAAAAAACTAAATGCAGCTTCGCTAGATTCAATGTAGCTGAACATTTAAAAATACAATTTCTCCTGAGGTTAAGCAGCTTCTGAATAAATTTACTTTCCTGGATTTATATTTTGAAGTTTTTCAGACATCTTTAAGCACAAAAAAAAGACATATACACTATGTATTACCTTATAAAGTAAAACTTAGAAAAACGGTCTGAAAGGGTATTTGGGAAGAAGCAATAATATATTTATATCTGATCCTTTTCCTAATAATGATCTACCTGAACAGACTTGTTAAAAGCAGCTTCTTCTTTGGCTTTATTATACAATAGTTGAATACTTTGGACAAGAAATGCAAACTTTTGATAATCCAAGAAAGCATAAGCGTCATGCTGTTAACAGATCTGTGGCAGATTGAGAGCATTGCGGTTTTTGCAAACAATTGTGTAATGAGGGTTTCTGCCAGTAAAAAAATACAGCAAACTACAAGAAAGCTGCTAAAATGCCATCACAAAGCAGCCAAACTGGTATTTAAATTTACTGGTGCCTATAAAATCCTGTCAGATTCTCCAAAGGTTAGCAGAGATGCATAACGCTCCATTTGTCAGAAGCACCAGAGATGAACAAGCACAATATTTAAATAAAAAATATGCATGTATTTAAGCTCAAATCAGAAACACAAAAATAAAAGAAGGTAAAATGGCTGTTAGTGACTAAACCTAAAGGAAGCTCTGAGTCTTCCTCAGTGAATATATAAATCGCTCATGCAGAATTTCTGACCGACTTTAAAAGTGATGAAGAGCTTTGAGTGACTAGTCAAAAGGTACAGGGCCAGCTTGTCCCGTGGCAGTTTGCACATCAGGCTCTGGGAGGGGTAGATGATGCTACTACCTCTCTGCTCCACTATTTAAGCACCTGGAGGGTTTTTTATTTATGTAGATTTTTCATCAGTATTTAATAAAATCCAGCCACATCTAAAAACTCTGGTTGGATTTCAATCTGCATGCTGGATAAGTGAGATGGGTGTTGGATTTTTTAAACTTGCCATCTGCAGACACACTCCCGAAAGCGGCTCTTACCCACAGGGTCCCGTCCTGGCGACTTTATTGTATATTCTCGGAAAAAAAAAATAGACTGCAGAATAAATTCTCTTTTAATAAGTGTAATTAATGTTCTTTATTCACTGTGAAAGGAACTGACACACAGGAATATTAGGATTTTTATCTTGAAAGAGTAAACCTCACCCTTTGATTAGTTTACGCCTGTGTTATGGTTGTGCGTGTTTTACTGTGTGTGATTGTACATTTTTACTGCACTACAAACCAATTTCCCCTTGAGGGAAAATAAATGAACTGAACTGAATGTACGGAGTGAAAGGTGCTCGCAGAAAAGTGGTTATACTAATGCGACCCCTCTACAAAAAGGTCAGAGGCAAACACAGCCACCCCACCCCAGAGTCAACTCTGCATCCGTCTAGGAGTAGACAGAGGGGGTCCACAGTCAGAGGGAACTGGCCTCACCGGGCCCAGATCAGCAGCCAGTGACCTCGCTGTGCACTGGCCATCCTGGACAGACAGGGCGCAGGGTCCAGAAGCAACCCCCCTACCCCCACAGGCAGAGGAACGTTTTAGGTGATAAATCAAACATATTTTCTTTCAGATTTACGGAGAATTTTCAGACTTGCAAGTGTAATCAATCGTGTAGACGTCCCATTTGAGACTACGCCACCCCAAGCAGCCCCGCTTATCATACACTGCATATCATATACATGCTATATCATGGCTCACCCCTCAAAAGTTGTTCATCTTGTGTTTGATGGAGATGTAATTCATCACCATATCGGTGATTTAACATGCAACAGTTTTAATATAAAACCAAAACATGATATAGCATACAACTATGGTCTTCTCTGGGATGTTTTTAAATCACTATGACTGGATTAGGATAAAGCTAGGTAAAGGTATAGTATGAGCTACAACTTTTCAATAAAGATAAAGTATAAATTTACATTTCTTGGTTGTCTCAACATCCTCTCCACGTCTTTGAGCAGCAGTGATAGCCTGGAAAACACAAACACACACACATAAAGCGTCAAAACTAATCTGTTTCATTGGTGGTAAATTACATTATGACCAGGGCTCAGTTTACACCCGACCTTACTTTTGGCTTGTCATTTCCTATCATGTAGTTAATAAATAACTAATCTGCTTATATAAGAATGAAAGAAAATAACATGACACACAAGTTCACATTTTACAGTCACCAAGCCCTTCGTGTTTTTAAACTTAAAATTGAGTTACATATCTTACTATAGTAGTACAACCAGATTGATACAAAAATATGTTTAACCTTTGATTACTGTACAAAATGATATACGGTCATAACATGAGTTCAATAGGTTCATCTGAATGTGAAAAGGTAAAAGTGAAATCACAAGTCTGTCACAAATTGATAGTTTGCGCTCTCTATTATTATTCTGAATAGCAGCTTTGAATAAATCACATCTAGCGTCAGAGTCGCACGTAAATGTTGCCGAAACGGGTCATCGTGTTGTTGTACGTGACATGTTGGCTACCAATACCAGCTAGCTACCTTCGTTAGCATAGTTGCTAACGGTATAATTCTCAACATGTTGGCTTAGACTAGCTAGGAGATATTGTCAACATGATATTTCAGACACATAAGCTCGGTTTGCGTAACAGCTGTTGGGTAAATTTAACCCGTATAAGCCAAGATTTGAATTACGAGTCATTTACGAAGTCAAGAAATCTTATAAGTCACACTGAAGATCTTACACTCCCTACTAAATCGATCAGTTTAGTCAGATAGTTAGCCAACTTCGCTTTAGTACTTATATTAAAATCAAGCACACCAGTAATAACACTAAACCACTGTGGTAAGGTATCTGCTCGACTCTCAACAAGAAAAAAGTGTTTCAATACATACAAATAACAGGAAACTTACACTTAGTCGTAGGTGATAACATTGAGCTAAATTTAAACTCGTCTTAAGCTCCACAAATGGTGCTATTCATTTAAATAATACAAACGAAACCGTGGTTCATACTAACCTGCTTGGATTTGGCCTGGGCAGCTGTGGGCCCCTTCTTCCTCAACACAGTTACCGTATCCCAATCGCTTTCTGCCATGTTTTCAGGGCTTTGCTAAATACCCGTAATATTTTATATATATATCGATACAAAAATAAGTTCCACTATATGGACTGTCTTTCTAACAGATAATTTAGTGCCTCTTCAGCTAGTTCGCTCCTTCCAGAATTATCACCCACGCGTTCTTCTGCCAAACCTTTATTTATAACCGTGTTTTTAACAATGACATAATGCTGACATTCCAGCAGCGCCCTCTATAGGCTGAGTAACACACCACGTGACACCGCTAAATGGTGATTTCACGTTCAAAACACCCATTACATCAGAAACAGAAAGAAAAAGGAAAAACACAAAGTTCTGCTTATCAGTTGCTACGTATTTTTTATACGTTTTTGGAAAGCAAATAAAAACCAGACTAAACTATTTTAACTATTATCTCTCAATATAAATATACAAAAGTATATAAAAAGGTGGGTAGAGGCTTAGACAGTTTAGACATCATCAGCTGACATACAAAACAAGATTTATTGTCACCAATTACAGGACATTTCAGAGGCTGCATCGCTGTTCCGTCGTGTACGAACGGGAGACCAGCCAAACTCTGACAGGGCATCATCTGCTTGATGAAGATGTCCCCAACGGTAGCCATGCCTGGAACCCTGTTTGGGTCCCCATGTGCGAGGTTTAGGATTCATCTGAAAACATTGAAACGACCCATTTCAAGACTAATACACTTTACATGTTTATGCGTTACATAAAATTCTTGATTTTTTTTTTTTTTTTAGAAACTTATACTATACCAAACTATCTTTGAAGAAGAATAAACAAAATACTTTCAATCATTTAATAACCAAAATTTGTTTTACTACCTGAACAAAAACTGTTGTGTTAACGTGAAGGGTCTCCACTTGCTCAGACAAGTGATTTAGCCATTCCACATGGTCACCGATAGCCTGGGTTAGATCACTGCAGCCCTATATTGGAAGAAAATCAAGCCAAAAAAATAATAAAGCTAAGTTAAAATAATTTGAGCAAAACCGTTTTTTATAAACAAAAGAGGATTATAATATATATATATATACCCCCGACAACTTGTCCTTCAGTTCAACAGCAGCAAGGCGGATATGCTCCAATTTGTCAATCTGCTCTTTCAGATGATCATCAAGCTCTTGCATCATCATCAGGCCTTCATTTGACCTGGGAACACCTTTGTTAGCCATCCTGGATGACACTCACAGACCTGCTTTGAATTAAAACAACCAAATTACCTAATGATATTTCACAAGTTATGATGTATGACATTAAACCCACAACAATCTGGTTATTTATTTGAATCATCGACATGCAGCAAGCATTTTAACCCAAAGATATTTTTTTCAGGTTTACAGAGAATTTTTACACTTGTGTATCTGAAAATGTATTTCTTATTTCACAAATTATAAACAAGAAAATGATTTATCTGGAAGAAAAACACATCTTGCTATATAAGAATATAACATTTTATGCCTTTAAAATGATCTTTTGTGACACTGCTTATGGCTGCTGTGATGTGTCAAGGTGTGTGCCATCATGTCACAGAGATTTTGTTTAATTTTTCTGAATATGTGTAATCTATTCTGTTTTAAAAATATGTTGGTAATATTTTAATTTCAGTTTATTCACTGTATAACGATTTTTATTGTTTTTATTTTTTAGGAAATACTACATAATTTCAGAGAATTCACTTAAAAAAACTGTACATGGATGATAATAATCGAGACCAGGTAATTTAGGAAAAATCTTTGTCCCTGCATCTTATTGGTTATCTCAGGTCACGTGAAAAATGCTAATTTAAAAAAAAGGTGGCTCAATCTAAAATTTGAAATTAATTCAAAATGATAATAAATAAGCTGTTTACAAAAACTCTAAACACTGAAAACTATTAAATGCTTAAAAAAAAGAAAAAAGTTACCGTAGCTGTCTTTACCAAGAGGGGAAAATAAGTAAAACCAGTGAAATGGCGGCCATTTTTTCTGCTGTAAACTTTGGAACTTCATGTTGAATGAAAACATACCATAATAACTCACCGGCATCTTAGAGTGAAAATAGGTTGAAGAAAACGGCATTATATTTCAGACTCACGCTATAAAAGCTGTTATTAAAATGATTAAATGTTAATAGCGCGTGCTTAAAAACATGCAGACATTCGCGAGACTAGTTTGTATAGTGAGGCGAAAACGTTTTTAACAAAAGCAAAGTTACCTTTTACTTTTGAGCTCAGGATACTTAAAATGCTTAAACGTGAACTGCTAAAAACTCCGTCCTCCGCGTAGCCAGGAAAGCAGATTTTCCTGAACAGACTTGCCTCTTCCCCCTCTTTCTCCTCCCAAACTCGCCTTTGTCTCTCGCAAAAATGTGCAGAATGACACTTGTGACGTCACTTTAGGGGCTCCCAGGTGCGGTATTACCTAAATACAGTCTATTATTAAAAAAAGCAAAGTAAAAAAACATCTGGAAGTCATACATAAATGTTTTCAGTTACAAAGCAGAACCTCTCATATGTATTTTACTATATATGATGATAATATATTTATTTTTAACATTGCTCATGCTTTTAATCTTAAATTATACTATCCTGAAATGACCGTGTGTTGCCAAACAATAAGTAAATAGTATTACTTTGTTGAGAAATATACATTTTTAAAATTGAAACAAAAAAGATTTTATAGAAATTTGTAGCAAATGTTGGGTATCTAGACCAAAGAAAAACTTAGGTTTTCACACTTTGCAGTTGAGGAAATGCATATAACAATATTACGTTATTTTCAAGTTAGCTGCACGCAAGTGTTTGGTGAAAAGGCTTGTGTGGGAACCCAACTTGATGGTCTGCTTGATACATGTCAGACAACTGGTCAAATTAGTTTGTAACACAATAATCAAGTTAATAGGGCAAACTGGACAATCCACACTTCTGATTTACTGTTTCTTACATTTTTAAGTTATGAAAAAGTGTAAACATTAAATCCTAAATGTGGAAATAGAATCAACAGTGCATTTAAGAAATCACAACTGCTTTATTTGTTTGTTTTTTTTTTTTTAAATCAAGGGAGAGTAATGAACAAAATACCTGAAAGGATAAAAGGTCAGGTAGGGTCAACGTAATCCCAGATCAGATGTAGAAAGCACTGGTCCTCTGACAAAGATGAAATATGCATTTTAAAAGTCCAAAAGAAATATTCAGGGCAACATTCTGGTGCAAATACAATGAGAAGCATCAAAACCGTTTGCAGTAAGGATTAAGAGGCTGAAACACTCAAAGCCCAACACACCTAGTAACAAGTGAAAGCAGTCCATTTCTGAGAACAGTAACCTTCTCCACATTAAATCCTTTCATCGTGCCACAATATCTAAAATGAGTAGGTTTAAGCCTCCTCTGGCTTCACTGTACAGTAAAGTATGCATTTACACATATAGCAGTGAAACACTGTCATAAATGAGAAACATTTTGTAGTGTCATGGAGCATTATAGTAAGCGGTAACATCTAAACATTTTAACCAGTTCTGACATTGGAATTTTAAATTGTAAAAGAAATGTCCATAACCAAATGAAAACAAAGAAAAAAAGATGACTCTACTGCTTCATATTTCAAATGCAACACTGAAATTTCTTCATAGTCCAGCGAAACTGTAGTGCTAAAAAAAAAAAAAAAAAAAAAGGCTTAAAATGAACCAGCACTACTTAACGGCCCTCATTTGTCAGCCTCTAAACAGAAACATTTATTTGGACCCTGACTGTTATTATGATTAGGCTGCATTTATTGCTAGTGCCAAGACGTCAAGCAGACGTTTAATAAACTTCAATTCCCCAGTTGAGTTTTGTGGGCATTTAAAAGAACTGACCAAAAGGAACGTCAGAAGGAGATGAAGTAAAACAGGTCAGGGGGAGGGATGGTTTAAAAAACTCACATCACATGAACAATCTGATTCATTACAACCCAAGCAAAGCAAGAATGCAAACATTTCAATATGCTATTCAAGGGTCTTTTTAGAGAAATTGTGAATGCGCCCCCACTTAAAACCTCTTGGTTGCTCAAAATCCATAAAGATGAAGTCATCAGAAAGCTGAGAACTGTTGCTAGCTGCACACACACATTCAGCACATCACATGCACGCACTGCGGCAATGTCAGTCAAGTTACCATGGAAGCAACATGATTTTGGTAAATGTTCATCTTTTCTGTTGAATTGACAAGAAGAACAGAGCAAGTAAACAGAATGGAAAAAAAAACAAAGAGGTTTTGAGAAAGAAATGGTTCTATGGATCTAAGCAGTTTTTGCCACAGTGTAAAGGCTGTTCAGTACCTCCAGAGATCCATTTCTGGGGTAACACACTTGACCATGTGGACATGTTCAAAAGTTGGAATTGAGTGTTTTTCAGGTTAATAAAATAAGTCCTTCACCAATGACTTGAATGGGTGGTCATGATGATAACCTTTATTTACCAGCAAAATACCAAAGAAAACAACGAAAGTGCCGCACTTCAAATTTGATAAAAAGAAAACAACAGACTTTTATTTCTTGTAAGTTGTATCAAGTGTCTTGCCTGATATTCTGAGTCCATATACAGTGAGTAAATACAGTTTGGCAAAACAGTGTGAAAATGAATTCTCTTGAGTTGGCCAGATTTCTTTTCCCCATTTGCAAGAAAAACAACACAAATATCTTGTCTTCACCAAACTCCCCTTATAAGTGGCCAATAATAAATTAAAGAGGACCTTGAAGAGATCTGCTTGAAAGACTGTCTGTGTGTATGTATATATTTATATATATATATTTATATATTTATTTATATATCTCTATACGTGGTGTGAAATAATAGTGCCCAGTTCTGAAAGTCCAAGAAAGGTAATTCATTTTATCTGCATGTGTATGCCCTTGCCTTGCTGCCTCGGGATAAAGTGGAAGGCTCAGACATTGGTCAAAGGGGTTTTGTGTTGGCAGGCTTGGTGGTGATGAGCATTTTAAGGTCCATAGTTATGCCTTGCCCTCTTCTACTTTGACAGCCTGGGGTTTGATGGCTCCAGTGCGTGCTGGTTTGGTTTGACTCGTGGGGGGCAGGGGCTCCTGGAGTTTGCTGGTCATGCCCCCAGATGGTGATTTGCCCTCCCCTACTGCCTTTCGCACTTCTCGCAATGTCTTACTCTGCAAAAAAAAAAAAAAAAAAAAAAAAAAACCAAAAACTCCAACAGTGCCTAAAACTAGTAAATTATGCATCCAGTAACAATTTGATTGCACCGGACCACAATGTTTTCTTAGAGTCTCAGAAAAAAATGCCTAAATGCAAATGTATTCTTATAAAAATATTAATTCAAACTTTCTCAAACTAAATTTTAATTCTAAATGTCACTTAGATCTAACAGCATTAAACTATACAAAAATTCAAATATTTATTGGTAACTAATTGTATCATTAAATATCATGTTCCTGTTAAGAAAGAAAACATTTAATCTATGTACTCATAACATTTTCAAACCAAACGTTACTCCTTAAGCAAACTGTGTTAATATTATAAATATAAACCATGCAAGATGACTTGTTTGTAGAAATATATTATATATACTGCATGACTATTACTACACATTTTAAGTCAAAAGCAGACATGGTACAACACAAATCAAATAGAGAAAAAGAAAAAGATTAAATGAAATTACCTATATTTACAGTGGGTGGCTCACCTTCATGCCATCCTCTGGCCCTTTGACTGGGGGCTCAGGGACTGAAGGAGGGGTAGAGTGGGAGGGGTCGCGGCTAGGATTGGGGTAGGAAGGGGAACGGATGATGACAGGCTTGTTGACCTGCATAACAGGTCTTTGGATAGGATTGGGGAAAGGACCGGTGGGGCGCATGTGCATTACCATGCTGCCTTGAGCAGGTGGGACCTGTTGGTAAAGGGAGCAGAGAAAGTTGGATAAATGGGTGCAAAATAAATAAAATAATTAGCATGCTATAATTTAATTTTTGTGCAATTTCAAACTTCATTGAAATACTTCTGATTTTTTTTAGATCTTATTCTATTATTTTGTTATTGCATTTATACAATAACGACAATAATATAAAACATTAAAAAGTGATATTATTATATCCTAATATTTTGAAGTTGAATCTGTTGTTAGGATTGAGCTTAATTCACCTTTATAGGTTCAATTAAAACAATATATACTGCATACAAACCTGCTGAGCAAAATGTGTAGGCAGAGGGCCTACTGGCCCCCCAGGACCAGAAGGCTTCCCACTGGGGCTAGCAGAGCCAGGTCTAAGGAGGGAAGGAAAAATAAACATTAAAATACTTTTCATTTATAATTCCTAGAATAATTTGGACACAAACTTAGGACTCTGTCTGCATCAAGTAAACCAAATACAGGAAAGGGAGCACAACACCGAGAGGATGACAAAAATATTTGCATAAGTAGGACGACGGGCGGAAAAACTGGTCAGATGTTGAAGAACACGTAAAATTTCTGATGCAAACCAAAGACTTCTAGGATAAGATGTAGCCCCACATCTTCTGCTCTTATATGGTGGAAAAAGAGGTGTCCTGAATTAAGCAATAGCTGAGACTTTTTATTTTTATTTCTCCATCTGTCCTTTTTTAGTTCTTGACGTATTGCCGCCATTGCTGAAGACAGAATATTATTCAAAAGCCACAGTTACCCAGAATAAACGCATTGAGAAAGAAAATTCACAAAACAATGTTCCACACACCAATTTGCCAAGTCTAGCAAATTATTTGGTGTGAATGCATCCTAATACAAGTGTGTGTAAAGTTAACTTTTAGTATTTGAACGATCATTTCTACCCACCTGTAGGAGCCTCCAGATAAGCCAGGAGAATGATTGGGTTTGTCAGAGAACTGGAAACTTTTCATTTCCATCTGTGAACCCTGAGAATTTGGCAAGTCAATATACACACACAGACATAGTTAACTGGTAAACTGTCAACAACAGCACACAGATGGGGATATTTTGAGACGTCACAATACTCTATTGAATTACAATAAAAAGGACTACAGATATGATTACAGATTGTGGAATAACATCAGTTCAACAGGACTCGCCTCTCTGCTGCCAGGCATGACGGCAGGCTGCGAGCCTGGTGGCAGCATTCGGCGTGGTGCTCCCACTGACAGATTCTGTCCTTGTTGCAGCTGGATGGACTGTGGCAGGATGAGATGTTGCTGAGCTGAACCATACCTCAGTTGCGAGCCAGGCAGAGGCATAGTAACCTAATGAAATAAAATTCAGAGTTATTGTAAGCACTTCTCAAAATGACCCAATGATACTACAAATAATTTAAAATTCTCTTTAAGCCCCCAAAAACATAAAAAATATTTCTTGACCCGTCATGAAAACAAGCTTCACCTGAATGAGCTGAGAGTCCATTAACTGTGAAGACCCCATACCAGGCCCCTGGTTGATCTGGCTATCGTATACTAGCTGCTGGCTACCATTCATAGGCTGGTAGTGTGAGCCTGACTGTGGTTTCACCATGTCTGACGGCTGCATGCCAGGGAAAGCTGAGTAGGGGCCTTTAAGAGGGGCACCACCAGAGAGCACCATTGGGTTGGGCTGTGACAGGTTTGGGTGCATGTAAACCTGGGATCTAAAAGAAGAAACAGGACATAGTGGTGTGTCGAATCTGGGAATGAAATCTGTGGTAGAATTACATGTAACCACTGAAAATCACTTTGTGCAACCAATACCTGAAGGGAGGGATGGAGTTGAACATCTCTTGTGACTGGGAGACGGGTAAACCCCCCCGGAGCCCCAGCTGAGCCTGAGCCTGAAGAGATGTGTGTGTGTGTAAAGAGATGGGAATCTGCTGAGCTGCAGCTGCCTGAAAACACACAAAAAAACACATTATTACAATCTGCTGATGTAGAAGCTAATCTGTATACATACATACAGCCTCATTTTCTACCTGGGGGTAGGTCTGTTGCTGGGTCATGGTGGGGGGCACAAGGCGTGGCTGGCTTTGAAAGACATGACCATCCAGATACAGTGGAGGAATGGGATTACCTAAAGCGCATGAATACAACAGATTTAGTTTAGTTCTCTAAAACTGTGTTAATCAAACAAGAAGAATGAAGTTCTAACCTTGCATGGACATGGAAGGGGCAACTGATGCAACAGGCATGGGGGGCATGGAAACTCCAAAAGAGCTATAGCTGACACCAGTGGATGAGCCAGAGCTGCAGGGAGGCTGAGCACCTGAACCACCTCCACCAGGGGAGCCTTGTTCTGGGAGGGACTGTGAATTCTCCCAAGCCTTGCGTGCTGACTCCATCTGTGAAGATACATATTTAAAGCTCATTTACTCTTTCGATTAACAGTTTGTATTATTTACCCATTAAAATCTATACTTTTGATACATTATTATAATAAATTTGCTCTGGGATTATCAAAGTATTTGAATCTATTCATTTAAATTCACGTATTTACTAAAACTAACCATATGCAGAAAAAGAGTTGCATTATTAATTGAATGACTCTTTTAGTGCCACATGAGGAAAATAAAAACACCTTTACAAAATGCAATGCACACAATTCAAATACCTTTAGAGTGAGGTCAGCACTTGGGAAAGAGAGCGTGTTGAGGTTAATGCTAGGCTGCAGGTGGTTTGAACGCAAAATAGGGATGCTCTGGTTTAGAGACGTCTGTTTTTGAAAAGAAATTTAAAAAAAGGAATTAACTAACTTGGATTTACTACATTTTATGCATTTATAACAGTCGATAAAGGAAATGAGTTTACTCACATTAGTGGTAAGTGCATCTTGAAGCTTAACAGGATTGGATACGGGCACTTGATTAGAGCCCGGTGGTAAACTGAAATCAGAGTCTTTGGCACTTACACCAAACTCAATAGGTGGCACAGGCAACACAGTGTCCACATGGAGATCCACACCATTGACTGGTGTAATGGGGCCACCTTCCAGCCTGTCAACACCTTCTGAGCCCTTACGGTGCTTCAGGGAGCGTTCGTTTCCAATGGGCCCAGGTTTGTGCTGTTCTTTACTTTGTTCTGGGCCAGCATCGGAATCCTGAACAGAATGAGAAAAAAGGTGGAAAGTCATTTAAGTTTTTGAAAGAAATCCTATAAATCTCCAGGCAATTCATTTGCCAATGCTTAGGCACAAAACAAAAAACATTTAAAAGACAATAACTGCATAGACTGTAGGGCTGAATGTACAGTATGACAGCAGCGCCTATTCACAACTGCTTTGCACTACCTCGGAGTTAGGTTCACTCCCAGTGTAAGACACTTGTTTAGTCCAGGAATCACCAGCTGAAGGTTGCACTGAAAGAGCTACAAGAGATACAGAAAAGGCACAAGTTAATTTTGACCAAAAAAAAGAAAATGCCAAGAAAGAACATATTTTAAATTACATTTTTAATTATTGTAATTATATTTGTCCTATGGAGTCATTTGTCCTCTCCACTTGAAGATGAAATATAAGGAACAAATGCACTCCATAGAAAAAAAAATGCATGTCTCTTTGAGCACTGAGATGAAACTCTGACATTACTTGAGCTGTTTGTCTCCCAGATTTCAGTTCCCAGGTTGTTAGGAGAAGAAATGGCTTCCTCAGGCTGTTCAATGCTCATGCTCCCCTGCTTTTTAGCAAAACGTGGTGGTATCTTGGATGTGATTGTCCTGTTTTTGACTGTAACCTAAAATGGAAATAATAAAAGTTAGCTGGTACTGTTGTTGATTCTACATATAACTACCAGATGAGTCAAAGCCATTTAATTTGACGATTTGGCCTCGTTACAGAAATCAAATAGCCGTCACTGTTAAAACTAATTTTTCAGTAAATAAAACAAAATTAGAACTTATGCTTGTGACCACCGTATGACGTAGAGGTATCACGATTTAGATTTTTTTTATCCAAATCAATCGAAAATATGTCATGTTCTCGAGCATCAAAGTGAAATACAGGATTGACAATCTCCCCCCACCGGAGCAGTTTTAATGTTTTTTTCCCCTCCATGTGTGTGTGTTTGTTTTAGCCTCTTTCTTCTCCCTTTTTCAACAGTAATATAAATAAGGAGGTTAAGTTTACAGGCGGCGTGCAAAGAGGTAAACGCACATTACGAAGTTAGCTAACCTCCAGTTTGTGACAGGAAACGCGGGACCCTTGACATGAAGCTGTCGTCACAAAGATTTAGATTTGACAACTGAGAAAACAGCAACACTGGTCCAGCTATAACTAACGTTGTAGAGCTATTTATAGCAGCTGACCTGCAGCCTTATTCAGTTTTGGAAAACGCTGGATTGAAACATTTGGTTAGCTTACTTGAGGCACGATACAGTATGCCCAGCAGGACAGATCTTACGAATATGAAGATGTACTGTCACAGCACACTGTGTAAATAATGAACGTGACTGCAGTTTGTTATTAATGGTATTGTTTGTTTTTCAACATGACTGAGAACAACATTTTTACTTTTATATTGTAAATAAATGATTTAAATTGGACTATAAGTGTCTAATGCGCACAATACATGCACACAATAAATTAATGAAAGCTTCTTATATGTCCCACATCTTTTGAAATAAGATTTACTGTGCAAAATGTAATGAATAAGAAGAAACATAGTAGAATAGACGAGTCTAAAATGGCATAGGCCATAATTATGCAAAAATCGAGAATCGAATAGTCAACCTAAAATCGCAAATCAAATCGAAGATTTGAAGAATCGTGACACCCCTAGTGTGATGCATCAACAGTGAAACACATATTAAAAGGTTTAATCATTAAATACTAATTTTTACTGTTAAAAGTTCTAACTTCAAACACATTTACTAGTCTTAAGTATGTGCATATTCATACTTCCATTTTACAAAAAGATAAAATGCACTCTATGCTATTCACTGATGCTAAACAGAGATCAGTCTTGTGCTGTGGCATCAGCTGAGGGACAGCAGCAAAGCTGGATAGATCATTGACCTCTATGATGTCAACACAATACGTATAAGCTCATTTCAGCCATTACTACCTCCTCTGAACAGGAGTTATCTGTGGAAAAACAACTCCAACCCTCATGCCACTTCTGCAATTTAGTTGCGCATGAAATGATGAGTAACTAAAGTGGGGAACAGCATGAAAAAATTTCTTTGACTAACAAGAATCATGATGACTTTAGGAATCCTGTATTGTCAGACTGCAGTTTAACAAGCATCCAGATTCACCATTTGTTTCACTTACAGCTGTTCCCTGTTCTTTTCTCCTCCTCTCATCTTCCTGTGGACGTCTTTGTCTTTTGGACAAGGCATCCTGGAACCCATCTGGAGTTGATCCTGGTACTCCTGTGTCTCCTTCAACTACAAAACAGATGTGCCATCAATACAAAACATCTGTTGAATATAAAATAACTGTATAGTGTATAGTTATTTGTTTTCATCTAAATCTGATTTGGCAAGTAAATGCACATAATTTCGTGCATATGATGTCAATCACTAGCCCCCCCCCAACATCACTGCATCAAGGCAGATCAAAGACTTTTTTTTAGTGCATCTGGCCTATATATTATTATATATTACCTTTTGCAAGCTTTGTTGAAAAAAGTTTAACAAAAATGGAAACTATTAGAGAAAAAATGAAAAAGGTTGGACTCACTTGAATAGCTGCTTAGCTCATACTGGGAGAGAGGTTCCTCAATATCTGTTTTGACAGCTCCTGGCTTCAGCTCCTTGTCTGATTTCTTCCCTGAGGGTTCAGTGGGCTCCCTGTCCTCTGGCGGGGGCTCTATTGTGTAAATTGGGCCAGAGTCATCTGGACTCCTGCTGAAAACAGAAAGGTGGAAAAAAGGCAAACAATTGATATTTCATTTTCTGAAATTTAAAATAAAAAGAAGAGAATAAAAGTGCAGCATGTTGGGTGGATATTATAATCTGCTTGGATTTAAGTCTTACCTCTTACAAGAAGTTCCTCCATTCTGCCAAGAGTCACTTCTGTTAGATGAGGAAATGGAGAGACTATCAGGTGTGCGCACCATCTTATTCGCATCCAGCAGTGATGGCTCTCCTTTCCTATTCTGCCGCTCCACCAGCGGTCTCTGACTGGAGAAGCTTCTCTTGGAAAGTTCCCTCTTCTCTCCTGAGCCGGGTTCACCGTGAACAGAGTCTGATGGAATGTCGCCATGACCCTGCGTGTCTATACCTCCGCCTCGCTTCTCTCTCCAGTCAGCAAAGTCACTATTGTCTGATCCTGTGTCCCACTCTTCAGTTTGTCCATGCTGGCTAGAACGTCCAGAGTAGTGGCCACTGGGCCACTTGTCATCTCCACTGCTTTTGGAGCGACCTGTCCAAGGATTTGCAAAGTCTCCATTTATGTACTCATCACTTGCCCACTGATTAGATCCAGGTTCCCGTTCTTGTCGCAGACGACGGAAACGAGGAGGTTTGTCTTGACGTGGAGGACGTCGTCTCCTCAACATCTGTCTGTCCGGGTTGTCACTTTCAAAGTAGTAATCGCCTTCGCGGTCCTCAGACCCATTTTCCAAGAAGGAGCCAGTAAATTTCAGAGTGTATTTGAGAGCATCCCGTTCAACCAAGGGTCTGCGGGAGTAAGTAGTCTCGGCTCCAGGACCATAACCATTTTCTTGCATGGAGCCACTGTTGCTGCTAAACTGGGGTCCACGGCCTCTCCATGTAGAAATGTCCCTTGATCCTGCAAAGTTTCGACCATAGCTACCAGCAGTATTCAGTCTGGGAGGCAGAACACGACCTCCAAAGCCCCTGCCGGACTTGTTTTTTTCTCTTGATTCCGAGGGTATTTGGTCATCTGTGTAGATCTTGTTGGATCTCCAAGAGTCTCTATCAGCCTTACGGACTTCTCCAGACTCAGTGCATCCCTCTCCATTCTCAGATCCCTTCTGACGTCGCCTTTTGGGAAGTTCCTCATACTCTGAGGCTTCACTTAAGGTCTCACTGACATTTCTCCTGCGGGGTTTGCCCCTCTGAAAGTCCTCAACCTTCACGAGGTCCCTGGGTAGTCCTCGACCTCTACCTGCTCGGTGAGTGCCACTGCTGTTATTATATCCACCTCTGAGATTATCTCCACCTCGGCCACCACGGCTTCCACCTCTAGAGCCAAACTCCCTAAATCCCCGACTTCGGCCTCTACCTGATCCCCTGACTGGACCAAAGGCCTGCTCTTCATCAATGAAGATCCAGTTATTGCGCCTTGGAACCTGGGGCTCCAGGCTTTCAAAGCAATCTCGAGGCGATTGGCCCTTGCCACTGCCCCAAGTGCTCTCCTTAAGAAAATCATCACTATGGGTTGCGAGAGGCCTCTCTGTTTTGCTAGGAGCTGGTGATAGATGCTGCCTCTCTTCAGGCTGTTTCTCGACAACCGGTGAGGCTGAAGGCCTGTTGCTTGGAGGTTGGTTATCTTTTTTCAAGTCATAAACATTTGTCAGAACTTCTTTCTCCAGGCGGTAGGGGACAGGTTTCTCCTCAAGTTCAAGTTTAGGCTTTTCATTCTCCTTGTCTTCCACCTTTAGGGCTTTCAGAATTGGTTTCTTAATGGGCCCAGTTCTACGGATCAAGGTACGACCACTGGTCTCAGAGGGCTGGCTGACGCTGCTGCTGGAACTGGACTCTGACCACTGATTTTGGGAACTGCTGATTCCCCCATCTTGTTTCTGGTTTCCATCTCTTTTCCACTTATCCTTCGAACCATCAAAAGTTTCATCGTGAGACTCAAGACCATCTTTCAGATGCTTGTCTCTTGAGTCCTGTTTAATGTATTCACACTCTGAAAGATTTTGACAGAGGCTCTGAGGGGTAGTGAGCAGGCCTTGGT
The DNA here is from genome assembly GCA_037177515.1 of Pseudomugil tenellus. Taxonomy (NCBI): domain Eukaryota; kingdom Metazoa; phylum Chordata; class Actinopteri; order Atheriniformes; family Pseudomugilidae; genus Pseudomugil; species Pseudomugil tenellus. Next base: position 9,789,431 of record JBAMHX010000021.1, read on the forward strand.
CAAGGTGTTCTTTGTCTGAGCCACGGCTTTGGTAAGAATGATGGGGGAGATCTTCTTGAGAGTGAGTCAAGCACTCATTGGAACCATCATCATAGGAGTCCTGTTGGGAGGGGGCCGTATCACCTCTGTGGAAATTAGGCAGAAAGAAAAAACGTGAAGGTTGACCATAATGGAAGCATGTTTACTTTTATTGTTTAATTCCTCACAATCCAGAAATTCAGAAGATGCTCATGTAGCAAAATTCATTTTTATTGTCTAACATCTTCCTCTTTATTTGAATCTCTGAGTGAATTGGGACACCCTTGGCATCAACAAGTAAACTGGCAGGTCTAAGCGGAAATGTTGAGAAATAAAACTAGACTGGACTACAAGATTTGTCAAAATAAAAAAATCTATTGCCTAAAAGAATTGAGGACTTCAACTTTTGCATTTGTACTCTTAAATATTTTTCCCAATACAATAACTTACCTTTCACCAGGCTGGGGACTATCTGAGAATTCATGCTGTCTCTGGTAAGGTGGAGTGAAGCTGCGTAAGGGGTAGCCATCCTGATTCCACACTGGGTAAGGCTCAGTAGATGGGGCTCGTCTTTCTGGGTGCAGGTTAGAATGACAGCCTTCATCTGAACCAGGACTGTTCAAGTGTTCTGGGTGCAAGACAGGTTTCCCCATTCCTAAAAAATACATATTAGTAAATGAGTCATGTTTTTAAAATGAAAAAAAAAAAAAAAACTAATGAAATTTAGCTGTCTGCTTAGGTCATATTAAAAGTAATAAGTTTTTACTTTATTCTTGCATAATGCAACTGGTCTGAATATTCTAAGTATCATCCTATGAACTGAAACTGTTAATTTGCTGCTGAAGCTAGAACATCTGTGTTGTTGCAGCTTTAAATGTTTACCTGAAGAGTGAACAGAACCAGGGTAATAATCAACTGGAGATCGTCCTTGGCCCATGCGTGGATCCATGAAAGGTGGCATCATCATCCAGCGGGGATCAAATCCGAGGACATGTGGGGGATAATATCCCCGTTGTGCATGACTGGAGCCTGATGGAGCAGTATGGCCTGACTGTTGCCAATGCTGCAATTTGAGCACTTGTTCCTTTAAAGTGGACACGACAAAAATTCTACAAGTTTAGATTCTTCGGATGCTCATTTTTCTACTTTATTTTCATATTTTAATCATTATGAATGACAGATTAATTTAAACTGACATATTACTAAAAGTTCTCTTTATAAAATGGTTTAAAATAACAAAATTCTTAAGACTATTAACTCAAAAAGAACAAATATCTTGAATTTTGACTGACTAAATAGTTCCCAACATTTTCCCAAATGAAGAAGCAACTAATTGAAACACTTAATGGGCAAAGATGAGAAGAGCATGTGCTCACCTGCTGCTGGTGGTGCTGTGGCTGCTTCTGGAAGCGGGGTGGGATTGGTTTAGAGGAATGCCGCCCACCGTAATCTCCTGAGGGAGAGGAGGGCTCCTGGCTATCACCCTCGCTGTTACGGAGCGAGGAGAAGCCGGGCTCTTCCCGGTAACTATGATCAGGGGAGTTGTCTGGCAGACACTCACTGCTTTCTGGAATTTTTTTAGACCATTTTAAAATAAAACGGATACATTTGTAAATAAAATTAAATTTAATGCATTATGTATTCGTTTTATGGAAAAAATCTGCTTTACTTTATATTTAACTCATGTTATTTTTTTTTTACCTTTCGTGCTGTACTGCCAGTTCTCGTGATGGCTTTTACTCTGTTCCCTGTTTGGGGACACGGGGGACTTTTTGCCTTCTGTCTCCTTTGGGGCATCATCGGTCCTCGATGTCTGCCTTTCAACCTTTCCAAACTTCTCATCCAACTTCTTGAGCTTTTCAGCACATGCAGCCAGCCGTTCTTCACGGGCACGTCTCTCCTCCTCCTCTCGCCTTCTGCGAGCTCTCTCGACTGCCTCAGAGAGCTCAGGGGTCACATATTTTGCCCTGGCTGGTGCCTGACTCTGAGTCTGTCGCTGGTGATCATCCTGGTCAGCCAGGGGCTCATTGTGTATTTTTTGCTGGAACCAACACAAAAGGAATTTAATGACAAAATCTAGTAGGTTAAGTTATTCAAAGTTAAAGGACACCACCTTCAGCTACATATATGGTGTATTTTTCGTTTTTTAAAATTAAAAACACATTCACTCAACCAATTAAACAATCATTATTATCATTATCATTATTATTGTTATAATTATAAAGTATAGACCGTCACACTGAAAATATACCTTCAATATTTGTTTAGACACATATTTTGTATGCATGTTGAGTTATTTAACTATGCCAAGACTAATTTCTCATGGTAAGCTAAATAAGAGTCAAGCAACATCTTTTTTTGTTATGTTGGCCAAAATATTGTCAAATGTTTAGGCTAAAGGCTCAATTTCAATGGTAACGGCAATGTCATCTTAACCGACTTAAGTGTGTTTGGGGGTGGGGGCTACTATTTATTTGCTTCACAGAGTCATCACAGTTAAAAGGATTAAAGAAAAAGATGTTCACTGTGAAAAGCATCTTAATGAGTTAATCTTAGATAAGTAGTCTCAAAAGGGAAGGATTGAAGCAGGAAGACAATGCATTATATGTATATACCTGGCTGTCTGTGGAGAGATATCTGCTGTTAGGCTTCCTGGGAGGTTCATGGTGGTGATGTTGGTATGAATAATTCTCCTCAGGGCCCTCCAGGGGATACAATGCCTCCCCTGAACTGGGGGAGGATTGGCAGTCCCGGTGGTTCTCCCTCTCCCACTCCCACTCCACCCTGAAAAGAAACAGTTGAACCACAAGCTTGTTATACAATGATAAGGCCATGACAGAAAGAGAGGATAAGCTACACGCAAACAATCTTACCATAGCTTGTTTTTATCACCAGCAGAGTGATCATCTTCATCATCACTGAACTTGAGCTTCTCACTATAATCCACTTCTTCATGGAGTCCTACAAGAAGGGGAGAAAAACCTATTGAATAAGAGTAATGCATTGAGTGGCAGAACTGCATTGTAAGCAGTTTGATATCTTTTGAATGGTGTCGCCAACTACTGTAAAGACAGAGAAGAGCATTACTGTACATTAAAAAAAAGCTCTATTACAGTGTTTGACATTTACATTTCATATAATTAATATAATTAAACAATTTGAATTTGAAATTAAACTATTTTAAAATACAAGCTTACATTGATCAGAATGTGAGTAACTCAGAGTTACACGCTTTATGATAAGTTATTAGAAATGCCGCTTTTAACGTTTTCTGTGATAGATCAACAGCTTGTCTAGCTGTTTTGGACTGATATACGATTAGAATTCTCTAAAGTTGCTGCAGATTGAGTAATCCAATCTTTTTTTTCTAGTTCTATATAAATGTCTTCACAAATACAGAGCAAAAGATTGTGTGTCACACCTTGTTCACAATACTAATTGACATTTTCTTGCTAATGTGTAATCAACATACCTACCACAGGAACATGAAACATTTCTATTCAATTACTGGCATCTTAAAAAAATAACATACCAAACATTGATATGGCAGAAAATGAAAAAAACCTTATGAGGAGAAAAAAATTACTTGTGACGCTATGTTTTATCTTACTGCACTGACAACAGGCTTGATTGTAATTTAAGCACGTATAAGAAATACTAACCAGCCCATCCATCCTCGCATTCATTGTCAAGATCATCCAGATCCTTCAAATCATCTGGATTAATGATGGCTGGGCGCAGTGGTCTATCACCAGGCCTGCGGATGGGCTGAGATGAGAGTCGAGGTGGAGCACGGACAAAGCGGTTTTCTCTTCTTGCGTCACCACTGCGATTACAGATGATACAACAAATAAATAACTACTGCATACCAGAGAGCTTAAATATGAATAAGTGTTTGGCTACTCAAATTTTACTTACTTGACAAGTTCAGGTTTGGCATAAGTTTGCCTGAAAGTGGGTTTGTTCTCAAATCTGGCTGGGGCTGCTACAGTGGTGGGAACCGGATCTGTACCTGCAGCTTCGCGAGTCTCTTTAGAGCACATCTGGAAACAGCAAGATATATGTTATCTGGGAAATCCAACTGGGAAACCAGCTTGCTCTGACTAAATAGTCTTGAGGCCATTAAGTACTTACAAATGCAGGCAACATGTCATGGTATACAGCAGTTGACGTGTGGTGAAGCTGGTACTGCAGGGCAGTAGGGACGGTTGTTCTGCGCACTGGCTGGGCAGGTCGGAGGGAAGGCTCCTTGGGGTCAAGGCCTGGTGACTGAGCCGTCACTACACAAGCTGAGGTGGTGCCAGTGGCAGAGGAGGGGTGAGATGAGGCTGGAGGAGTGCCAGTCTCACCCAGGGCAGTGAGTTTACCCTCAGCATCTGCTGGCAGGCTGAGGGTCAGGGACGAGGGTTGAAGGTTCCTGCCACCACCTTCCCTCCAGCTCGTCACATCTTGAAGGATGAAGAGAACATATGTAGAAAAAAAAGGTAGCTACACCTTTCGACTCTTAAAATCAGCTTAATGTAAATGTTACTGCTAATGAGCCAAATCACAGGGTTTCAGCAACATGTAAATGATCAAGGCACATCAGCACGGCAAAATAAAAGCCCTCATGCCTTCAGAATTATCTGGGTTTTGTCATGCGTTACAAATGTAAATTAAATCAGATGAGTGGATCCATATGAACATTAAGTCTATTTTTAGACTTTATACTATAAATAGTGACGTGTATTTAAGAAACGCTGCTTGCTGTTCTGTAAATAACTGAAAAATGAAAAGTGGGGGTGGCGGGGCATCTGTCTTTATGTGCAATAGAAAATTGACCTGGTCATTTCATATTTAACGTGAAACTTCCTTTATGGCATGTTGGGGTTGTAAACTGTGGAGTCCATGTCTTTATTTACCATGTGTGCTGTAAAAATGTTCATACTTTCCCAACACTACGATCTGCTGTTCATTAAAACTCTCCGATCAACCTGCATCAGTTAGCATTTTGAAAACCTGCATACATATGTGAACAAGAATACTAATGTTAGTACGTATGCTGGATCTTTTGCTTATTAGTTTGTATCAGGAATAAATCTAATACTCTTTCATTTCAATGATGAACTTGTGCTTACTATTGCTTTCAAAATATTTATATTATTTTAAAAAGCATTTTCAGAGCAGAGAGGAACCATGATGATAAATGTCAATAGATCTCTAAAAATGTGTCTTCTTTTCTGAGATGATGGTTGCACCGCTGTGAGGGAGAAAGTAACATAAGAAAACAGAGATGTTCAATGTTCCTGATTTATCTCCGTAAGTGAGGAATAGAAATGATAGATGATCACCGTGGCAAAACATTCAAAAGATTTTGCCAACATTAACTGCACCTTATTAATGATGTAAAAGAATAAAAGATGCAGGGAAGCTGTGGCGAACTTTCCACGCAGCAGAGCCTTACAGCTAGAAATCCAGTCCTAGCAGCTGGGCTGCAAACTGTGTCATTAGATAAGGCTAGATTATGATCCGTCTTAAGTTAGGGGTCTCAAAGTCCAGTCCTGGAGGGCTGCAACCCAGCAGCACATGACCAAAATTATTGGGTCACTGTTAACAAGATGACATGCTGTTCGGTCTACTTGGTTTAATTCTAGTGTGTTGGACCAGGGAAACGGCAAAAACCTGCCAGTCCTTTATGACTCGAGGATTGAGACCAGAGAAGGTTGTGATAATGTTTTCTCTTTTTTTCTGGAGAGGAAGCCCATCGTTTAAAAATGGTGTGGATGGAAGCCTGTCTGCTGTGCAAATATACATGAAAATCACTCCAGGTACACAAGATTAAAAGGCATTTAGACCTAGTTGTGGAAATACTAAGAGACCTGGCTTTTTCTTGCATTCTTTTATTTTCAGTCCACTATTATGTTATAAATATATCAGAACATCATTAACTTCTCAAATCTAAAAAGGTAATATGAGATATATTGATGACAAAAACTAGTTTTCCATATAGAATCTAGATGGTCGATATTCTACCAATTTTTTAAGACAACAGCCTATATATTAGCCTGGCAGCCATTTCCTGAAGCTAGGAACCAGGAACCAGAACTTACTCTGAGGGCGGAGGCTTGGTCCGGGCCCATACGACGGATCGAAGCCGCTTCTTTCCTTGCCAACCCTGTCCTGTTCTCCAGCTGCTTTCAGTGTGGGAAATTCCTCGTGAGAGAAGGGCTGAAGTCGGTTTGAGGCCCTTGAACCTGATGTCATGGAAAGAGGTTGTTAATACAACTTAACAAAACAGCTGTTACAGTTTTTGTCACCATGAACTTCAGTTTAGGAGAAAACTTTAATTCAGGATACAGACTACAAGGCAAGCTGTTTACTGAGATTATAAAAAGCTATATCTTTAGGGTCCAGCTCACAACATCCAAGTTTTGTTTTTATTTAGATTTTATTCTAGCTCTGATCGGAAAATCTAAAACTGTGTTCAAGATCTTTTTGCGCCTATGGTTTCATCAGTGGTTAAAAAAGAAAAAGTTAGACACAACACTTAAAGCTTTCAAAGCAGAAGACAAATATAAAAATAGACAGACATGCATAATTTGGTTAATTTTGAAGGGGTTGAACTATTTGTCACTTGATGCAGAAAACAAATAGATTCCACTGAAGATTCCAGGGACAATGCTGAGTTGTTTAGCTAAAGGGACAAACCAAAGAAGAGGCGGTACAGGAACAAAAAGTGACAAATAAAAAGCACTCAAAAAAGAAGCCAACACAGAAGTAGGAGTGCAACAACATATACAACATGGCGGAGACATTTGGAAAGAGGCTGTGTGCGCATGTCTGCAAGTACAGCTGCCAACAGGTATGAAAACAAGGCAGCGAACTTTGAAATCTGCACGGCTTGCTAGTAAATGAACTGACGGTAATGAATAAGACAAATAGAAGTAGGAGGGCAACAATGTATGGGATCGTTTCGGACAGATGTCCACATTTATCCATATGAGGGAGCATAAATGCTTTAGCTAAGGCTCTCACATCCTAAATCATACTGGGAAGGACATATTGGAGCTACAACACTGGTAACTTAAACAAGTCACATTGAATAAATGATGAATATATCAAAGATGACTCACCATCTTGCTCGACTGCCTTTCCATTTAGTTGGGCCCATTGCTTTGGTCCACCTGTGTTTGTGTTCTGTGGAAATTAATGGAATTAGCGTTACAGTCCAAAATACATTTTATACTTTGCTTGAATGTTACTGAAACAATTACTGAATTACCACCCAACCTAGACCCCAAGACTTCCTCAGATCCCCACACAGATACAAACACATCAGATACTGTTACATAAACAATAAATACAAACATATGTACATAGATACACTTAGTGAGCAACATAATTTAAATCCTCATATGTAATTATTTTTAATACATAATTTAACAACATTACACATTAATAAGAAACAATTCTTGTCTAGCCTCTTTTAAAAAACATACAGAGATGCTGTCATGGTCATTCCAGATTTTTGGATCTTACATTACATTACAGTCATTTATCAGATGCTTTTCTCCAAAGCGACTTACATCTGAGAATAAGAACAACACAAGCACTAAATCAAACAGTAGAGGACATC
>JBAMHX010000021.1:9797163-9807752 GCA_037177515.1 Pseudomugil tenellus
TAGAGAGGAGTTGATGGTATGGGTTAAAGCAGATCTGATTGTGGGTAGGATGCTCTGCAGGATACCTGTAGGGACAGAATCGAGCCGACAAGCGGTGGGTTTTGAGTTTGTTAGCAGCTTAGAGACTTCATCCTCATTTAGAGGATGGAAGGAGCAGAGTTTGATATCACTAGTTGGATTCAACAGGCTGAGTTGGTCAGGCTCAGAGAATTGGTTGCTAATGCTAGCAACCTTTTCAGTGGGATGCAAACATGTCTGCAGTCAGCTCAGTGGGTGGAGGTGAAAGAAGAGAGTTGAAGGCCATGAATAGCGGTCGTGTGTTGGGAGCAGGCCCTGACAGACCTTGACAGGCTAAAAAGGTAAAATTAAGTATCATCAAATTCTACGCTCACGTTGATCAGTAGCATCATATTTTCGGCAAAATTGTCATGGTAGATGTGCTCTTCACTGTAAAACCACACTGTCACGGAATAAGTATATTCAATTTATCTAAGCAATCACTTAGCCTATGATAAAATGTGATAATAAAATAAAATGTGACGATTCATGGGAAAAAATGCATTTTTAATCTCCAGCAGATCTTAAGTTGCATGATAAAGTGGAACAGGTCCTTGTTAACCCTTTTATTACCATAATTATATTAAGGCCGTCTGGATATATTTTGATTTAATGGCTATAAAATTGTCAGAAAATGGGCTATCAGTGAGAGCTTCTTCCCCTTTTTCAAAGATAACTTTCAGCATGTTTTTGACCTATAATAATAGTTGAGAAAAAAGGATTTAGATTTTTTTAGGTTTATGTCAACAATGGAACTTTAAAAAGACACGAACAAGAAATATTATATAACAATTTGAACTATGTTACATATATACAAAAAAAACCTTTCAGTCCTAGACTTTTAGTTCTTAGTTTTTCTTTCATGTTTTGCCAATAAAAGCCAGGCTTTTTTTGTGTGGTAAGCCCTGAAGCCTCCTACTGCTGTCCTACATTGCACACCTCACAATGATATGGGGTGCTCCTCTAGCAGAGGACAGACTGAATTCTCCCTTTGCCGACTCTCACTGCCTTCTCCTCTCCTTTACTCCTTCTCCCTCAACCTGAACCAGAAATTATTTTTCTTTGCTTAGCATATTTTACTGCAATGTGATATACCATACTATACACAGTCGGAAAGCTCTAATTCTTTTCACTTTTCAAAACCGTTTAAATCTTTTTATTTACACAAACTGTAAGGAGTTACAGTACAGAGAAGCTCACTTTACAAGCGTACTTGGGTGTACCATAATAACAGATCTATGGGCGCAGAGGCCTATTCCTCCGCTTTCTTGTTGTGTTTTGAATTTTTAAGATATCTTATACAGTTCAGGAGTTAAAGTAATGACAAGTGTGCATGTTAAATGCCGTCGGCATCGACAGGTCGGTAATAAGAAGGTTAAAGATAAACAGTGGAATAAAACATTAACATGTTGGTAATAAAATACTACATATGTAATCATCAGAATGCCAAAACATACGCACCTCCTGACTGGCTACTGGTGAGGGCTTCTGAAGATTGGAGACAGATTTCTGTGAAGCCAGCTGCGGCTGCAACTCCAGCAGCTGTGGTATTGATGCAATTGAACTACAAGAGACAGAATGGCATGAAGACAAGTGTCTATACTGAGACCTGGTTCAAAGCAAAACAGCAGTCATGACACACGTAAACGACTCTCCATGGTAGACTGGACTTGGGAAACAGTCTTTTATGACAAAATTCAAAGCTCTTTACTATGCTGACACTTTCTCCTGAAAGACTTGAAAGATGATGGTGGTCCTTAGAGAGAAAATGTCCATTTTAGTTAACTTGCTTACATTAAATGTTAAAACTTAAAAACCAGGGAGGTTGGCAGAATTTCTTTAATAATGTAGTAACAAGGAAGGCAAAGTATGCTAATTTTAACTAGCAAAAATAAAAGTGCACAGCTGATTTACATGGTTAGTGATAATGAGTGCTTTGGTTGAAAGTATTTTCCTTGCCTCTTTTGATCGGGCTGATCCTGCTTGTTCGCCCATCCTGTACCGTCTTTGGGCACTATAATCACGTTGGGATCGTTTCCTTTGTTTTCAGACTTCAAGCTCGGCAGGTGAGCAGGTGGGGGCATGCGCCGGGCTGTGGCCACTTTGCCAAGACTCTGTAAGCCATGTCGTGGAACTACTGAGAGACCAAACACAGGCAAAAAAGCGAGGAAGATTAAGGAATCAAACAGGGTAACATATGCAGCCACTGAGGGACGAACAAAAAATCAAATCATACCTGTATTTTTTTGAGCTTCTATTGATTTTCCCTTGTACTTGTCAAACAGGCTGAGTGAGGAATACTTGCTTTTCCCATCCTTGGACTTGGTTATTTGCCCCAAACGATCTGACATTGCGATGTAATGTCATCGAGTATGAAAATTTTTCCTTGCGCCTCTTCCCAGTGCCGTCTGATTCTACAAAGAGAAGAAAGAATCTCCACCGTAAGTAAAGGAATTCGCTTCCCATAAGTGAGAAAAAATTTAAAATATCATTCTTAAGTGTTCACCGTTTAAATCACAAACTCTTGAATGAATTATTTCTTCCTAAGTTTGGTAGCTTGCTGTCACCTTTAAACATTTAGTTAAAGCTCAGTCATCTGTTCTAATCTCCAATTAGAAAAAAACAACACATCAAATCAGTAACGCAGATTTAACAAAGCTACAAACCATCTTCAATGCAAGACTTTGTTGATTACATTAGGCAAGTAGCCCTCTTTATTAAAAACTAAACATCCAATTTTATAAATATAAATATACAATATGATTTAATACCAATGTGTTCTCAAAACACTTAAAATTGAAAGGGCACTATTTTAACTTGCAATTTTAAAAATTTCAGCGCTCATTGCATTTTGAACTATGTTGTACATATATGCAAATAAAAAAGGATATTATTCTAAAAAGTAAGAAAAGTAAGCATGCATGCGCATCAATAAACAAAAATGTGGACTTCTTAATAGCATAACCATGTTATTTTCAGCACTTACATGCAAGCAGTAATAAGCTTACCACAGTCAATACAATGCAACAAATTACCAGCTGTAATAACTAACTCAAAAAAGAGAGAAACTGGATACACAAAATTATCTCAAAACGTAAATAAAGCCCATTACAAGAGAAATTATTTTCACTGACAATAAATTAAAAATGCAATTAGTTTAAGTGCACTTACTACGAAAATTAAATGTCAAGATACATCTTGAAAAATATTATGAAAAATGCGTCATTTTAGACAGCTAATGGCATTGATTAATTTGGTGTTCTTTGCTTATCACACCACAAAAACAGCTTACCTAAAAAGATTTACATAATATGATACCACCGCGTAAGCAGTGGAAAGGGGCGATGCTTTTACCGAAGACACAGCTGTTGTGATATTATAAATAAATATATTTCCATAAAGGAGCTCGACACATAACGATAAATTATGCAATTTGAGCTGAGAACCCACAACGTTTTGGAGGCCACACGATCATTGCTGCATTGGTACATTTAACTAAAGTTGCATCAGAAAAAATACATAGATCTAATTAAATCTGTAATAAAAATAAAGTATTGTACTTCATCAATTATGGTTAAAAGGAGAGAAATCTGTACTATAGCTAACATATTAGAAATATTGAGGTTCCATTATGTAAGCTATCACCGTGGCAGCTAATGCTTTAACACTAAAACCTAAAACTAACATTTTTAGATTCACTCCCACAAAAACCAAAAACACAATATAACCAATGGTAGGAAATGATAATGAATATTGTGGAATTCAAATCCTAAATCGAAATTTACAGAAAAAATTTGACCTCTCGGGGCTTACCTTGGTGTAAGCTAACGCTAATGCTAATCCTAGCGCATGAAACTGACAGCCTCTGCTACACAAAAACAAACCATTTCATGAGAAAAGACAAAATCACGAGGGTGTCTCAAATCATTTTTATCAATAAAAGCAAGGTAGAACGCATTTGCATAATACTGATCAATAAAGGTATTGAGAAGAACATGAGTATAGTAACCAAGCATCAGTGGTCACTATGCTATGTTGTGGCTAAACCCAAACGCCATGTAAACATCTCATGCTAACGGGCTAATGTCCCATGGAGCGGATTGGAACTATAAAACCATTACTTATTTTAATAGATTTAACACAATGGGCTGTTTACTTGGGCCTGCAGGCAGGTAAATAAAAAAATAGCTTTGATTTTATCAATAACTTGCTGCCTACGATAGTGGTAGCTTGTTGAAAACTAACGAAACGGCATTCCCGTTAAACTTCCCGTGCACCGTTGCAAAAACAAGCCATACAAGCTAAGTTTGTCAGGGGCATTTATTTTAAGGCTACGCTATATAACGCAGTTATTATGTTGAATCATATACAAAACAGTCAGACCCATGCAATTATTTACAACGTTCTTAGTTTTCTGCACGCGCTGAATAAAACGTTGGGAATGTAGGACAAGGCGATTAAAAATGGCTTCTCCCCAGAACAAAGCAACAATAAAATTGAGCAGCGGAGACGACAAGTAAAAGAGAACACTTAGCCCAGCTCCACATTCATAACTCACCGGATTCAACAACTTAAGAGTATCTTCTTATCAATAACAGTGACAAAATTCCACAAATTGATATCTATTCAGAGGATGGATTGCGATTGTAAAGCCCAATCTTAAAGGGTTGAACCGATAGCGGAGTTGTTGCTGGGGTCTTACCCGGCCTGAGACTGAACAGGGCAGTGAATAGGCTGGATCGGGTCTGCTCAGTGCGTCATACGTCATCAAAGTACGTCGCCAAATGAGCGCAACGATCGCCTCCTGCAGGTGGGTTTATGCTATTACAACTCATTTGGGTTCTTGAGGATGACTGTAAAATCTGCAGTATTTGTTACCACAAAAATGCTGGAAACATATTCATAAATAAAAAACTACACACTAACATTAATATTATATTTATACTACAAACTGGGGGTTCATCATGATAAGCACAAACGAGAAGCACAGCTGATTCTCTCTCACATGCTGCCACGTTCATGTTTTTCTTTGGAAAGTGATATGATTACATTCTTATTACTCTACGAAAATCTGAAATACTGTGTTGGTTTTTGTGTCAATGACATGTAATATCACTTTATAAAATAACGTATTTTTTTTTAACTAACTCAAAAATCATACTTTTTGTTACACCTAAAGGTTTAAAGCTGATGGAATTTTTTTCATTTTCATAATTGCTGTTCTTCAAAAAAAAAAAAAAAAACGTACACATGAACAGAACTTTAGCAGAGGCCAAGTAGCTACTAGAATCATGTTTTTTTCATTCTGTCTGAATATTCTTAATGATCACAAATGCAGAAAAAATAACCAAACAAATATCAGTGTTAAAAATCTAAAGAAAAGAGGTTAAAGACTCCATTGCAGTTTTCATATATGTAAACACAAGTTGATATCAAAGAGTTCTCCGCTTTTACACCAGGGGGTGCACTCCTCTAAGATTGCAGGTAACCAGCTGTAGACTTCTGTCAAGCAGTTTTTTATGCCCAGGAGAGAATATTTCCAAGTGCACAAAGAAATATGTCTAAATGCACCCAGGATCCCCAAACTGCAAGCATACACATAGGGGAGAGGCACATAAATCATTCTTGTCCACATCTATTTAATACACACCGAAACAAAGCAAGAAGGCACAACAGTGAGAGGTGCAGAATCTGTTAACTAACATGAAACTCAGCAGAAATATTACACAAGCACAATCAGCTTTTGCTCACAGGACATTTTAGGAAACTACTATTGCAAGACGGAAGCCTTGTTTTCAGAACAACAAAAAATCACAGTTCTTACCCAGTACAAGATGTGATTTTTTTTTTTTTTTTTTTTTTTTTGCTCCAAAACAAGCCCTTTTGTTTCAACTTAGGCATACTATTATTTTAGAAAGCATTAAATTCACCAAGACTCTCTATTGTAGACAGTTAGGCTACTGGCAATGCTCACCACAATTTACTTTATAAAAAGACACATATACATTGCTGATTTCCTGTCATTGCTAACTGCAAACAAAAATGCAGAACATAAAACTATGCCAGTTAAAATAGCAGCAAACAGTATTATGAAGCAGTTTCAATTCCTCCTGTTTTGAGCGCTTTCTCAGCACACCATGTCTCATTGGTGTTGCTTCTTGTAGGTGTTGGTCAGATAGCAACAATGCTATCTGACCAGAACCTTTTTCTTATAGGTGTCCTATAACTCATTTTAACAGCCACCCTGTAGCCAATCAGAATCGAGGATTCACCCAGACCATGGTAGGGAAAGTCTAGCCATCAATTACCTAGCCATTAGGACATCCCATGATGCACTGAGCACTTTTTAAAATTCTTAGCTCCTTATCTTCCATGTATTAATATATGACAGTATTGACATAATCAATATATTTCTACTTTTTCTGGTCTTCTTGGATAACCGCTGCAGTGTATATGGATCTGTTGTTCCTGTCCTCTCCACTCCCAGGCAGTGGAGGCAGATGGCTGCCCTCCCTGAGTTGGGTTCTACCGGAGGTTTTGCCTTCCTGGTAAAAGGGAGTTTTCCTTTCCACTGTCGCTTCATGCATGCTCAGGATGAGAGATTGGATCGAAGTCAAGAGTCTATTAATTTTTTTTGTTTCCCTTAGCTAGATTATTTATTTTTAATTGTCTAAAACTGATCTCTATGAAGCGCCCTGAAACGACATTGTCGTGAAACGCCGCTATACAAATAAAACTGAACTGAACTGAATTGAGCAAATACTGCCTTATATATATAAATAGCTGAGCTTTATGTAGTATTTAACTTGCTCCTTTTCTGCTTCACTGCAACCAATATAGGTAAATATTACACCATGTAATATAAGTAGATTAAATAAAAAAAAAAAAAAAAAAAACCTGTTTTAACCCAGAAAATAGGTTTTACTAATTGTGGTATCTCTGTGTGATACTAAACAAACACACACAGACCACACACAAATACAAAGACACATACACGTTAACAAAATTATAAGAGAGACCTTTATTTTTAACTGGTTTTATTAATGAGCTACAGCAACATTGTAAAAACATCATATCCACATTCCTGTACAGAACAAAACCAACTCATGGACGCTAAAGCATATTTAGCTGCACAAAACCAGTGCAGAAAAAACATATTTTACCACAAAAAAACTGAGCCAAAGATTAAAAATAACATTCAGAATCAAGGAAAAACTGCTAAACTTGTCCTCTAGACATTTTTACTCTGTGTCAGTGTGTACACATACAATCCATGTATACACTGAATACACACCCATCAGTTGTTAGGTAGGATTTTTAGTGATAATCACTGAACTCTCTAAAACTAATTAATCAACTGGAGTTGCCCTAAATAAAAGAGGGATGGGAAAATATATAGATACATGGCACACAAAGGAAGTCATTTAACCCCATCTGAAAAAAGTCCTGTGCAAGAAGACACCAGCAGCTGTGTCAGTGAGAAATGATGCAGGTAATGCAAGTATGTACTCTGTACTCTGATCAGTGTTTCGAAAACCCAAAGTAAAAAAAGTAAGAAGTGAAAAGGGGTTACATAAAAGGAGGTTGAACAGAACTACAGATGTTATAAATGAATGGAAAATTAATTTACTTATTTAAAACTCTTCTATTTTTTTCTTTTCTAACTGAAACTTAGATGCAGACGTATGTGACAGCATGCATGGTTGTTTGTCATTTGTCTTTTTTTATTTATCTGTGATGGCCTAGCAACCTGTCCGGGTTTTTTTTTCCACATCTCCCCGAATTATATCTTGGATTGTATGCATAGAAAATGGATGGAAGAATTAAGTATGACTATAACATCTTTGAAGCTGCATAAAGAGTAAGGATCTTATAAGGATCCCGGGATCTTTCTGTCTTGCAGAATGCATGCAAGTCTGCAACAGCATCAAATCAGTAGTTTTTCACAGCCTGACTTGTGAAAATAACTTCAAGATGATCAAAAGTTCTTAATACTGCAAGGCTGGAGTATCAAATGAGCCTCACAGAGCCATGTATCAAAAGCTTAGAAAAATGGGCTCCAGCTAAGCGTGCTTATGGAAATAAGAGTCTGACAGGTGCTTGACGACAGCCACACCGTCTCCATCAAGCTGAAGTGGAGCAAACCTAATGCAAATCCACACATCATATCTGTTAGGTGGTGTTTCCCTAAGAGGACCCGTGACATGCCCACCAGGAAGGCCCACAGTACCAGAAGGATGCGAAGTGGCACAGCCAGAACCAGGTGGGACAGCAGGAACTTGGAGACCATGGCGGCCCGACTGGCATGGGCAGCAGGGAAGGAGTACACGTCCATGGCAACGGAATCCAGGAAACCAGGCGTCATTTCCCAGGGTCCTCTGCGCTTCACCAGTCTTTGGACTCCGGCTACTGTCATGACATCAAGGATGAGGGCTACAATAAAGACCAAGAGAGAGAAATAAAGGAATATGCAACAACAAAACAACAGTACACTGTAAAAATTTACACACACGCGCACGCATACACACATATTATAGTAATGCAGTGTTAAATTTTGATACATTTGAAAATGTATCATAAGTGTGAAATCAAGTATTTTCTTTTAAAAATGGAAACTTTTGCACCCAATCTTTTGTTTTCCTCTTGGATAAAAGTGCCATTTTATTGACAGTGGGTCATGTTTCAAACTTAGAAAGATCAGGTATTTACTCCAGCAGATGAGTAGGAAGCATAAGACGATATGGGGCTCTCTCTCTTTCAAAAAGCATTAGAAGGCTGACTTTCAGCATCTCTGCAGTAATGTCTATTTAAGAGGGCAAAAATACATCACTCTGCCTACTGCATATATGTTTTTCTATCTATTTTAGTGGTCACCAGGAGGGAAATAGTGAGTTGAGACTAAACATTCATTGCCATAATACTGACCAGGTTAACAAATAATATCCATTAAGCTTCATTTTAGGTCCGTTAGTAAAATTGAAAATCCTTTTTGTCCCACTGCTGTCAATGTGTCCACAGGGGTTGATGTGTTCAGTATCTTTCTCAATAACTTCAGCACTTTTAGTTAACCAGCATTTATGTCAGAGCTTGATTATGTGATCAATAAATCAGTCTTCCCACACATGCCATACTGGTGTTTACTATTCCTTTCACAAGCATGTTCAGGCACTCAAATGCATACTTTAGTCTGTTTTGTTTAGTCTGATTAACTGAAATTTGCTGTAATTTTTACAGTTTTTGAAGTGAATCTATTTTATTTTGTAAATGGAAGATACCGCTAGTAGTTTTGTGGCTTTATTTGTTTAGCTCTTGTGTTATTTTAGAACTTTCTGGATGCATCCTGAACAATTCTCGAAAAAGAATTGTTAAAAAAAATCTGCAATAAATCTAGTTGAGATGTGGGGAAACACAAATATAGAGCAGGGGAATTAGAAACTTTTTAAGGAACATCATGACCTACATTGAGAACGAAAGCAACTTTAGTAAATAGATATCTTAGTGACCAAGAATAACCACAAAACAAACAATACTATGTAGAATGAGCAGAGTCCACATGCCAGAGATTCGCAGAGGCCTTTTTTAGATCCATACTTAAAAGTCAGTTGTCTGTCAGACTTGCTGTGCTGCCCTACTGTATTACTCTTCATACAAGAAAGAATCACAAAGCATGCTTGTAAAAAGTAAAAACAGATAAAAGCGCTGGTGAGATGTGACAGTTGGGGCATTTGCATCAGGCTGTCACATCTCAGAAGTGCTGTGACACGGAGGTGAGCCAACAGTGACTCATCATATTATCAGCTGTAAGCACAAGTCAGCTCATGATGCCCTTCAGCTGACCAAAGCACCAGCGAGGACTCAGTCTTGCCAGATGCATTTGGTGCAATAAAGACGCCTTTTTTCCCTAAATAACAGTTGAAATGTTAAATATTTTCCCCTTACATTTAATGCAGGCTGGTTTTGCTACTTTCCCAACGAGGACTCTTGCTTTGAATTTTTTAATCATGTAAAAAAGTAGTCTTGTTTTTTTTTTTTTTTAATTCTTCAGTCAGTTACATGAAGGGCTGATGGCAGATTCACTGGACAAGAGTAACTAGCTGCTTTGAAAAGAAAACTTTAGTCCAACAAGCAAGTGTGGGCGGACAGTGGGTTAGTTGTTTTTACCAAGTGTATCCACCACTTTCCTTCAAAACACCAGACGTCGCCTCGACACCAGAAAGTCGGCTTTTCACAGTTATTTTTAAAAATGAGATTTGATTTAATATAGTCACACAAATGTCTCTGGGGACGACATGTGCTGTTGTTGGATACCTACATGACTCGGCAAAACTTTTTTTTTATTTTTCATTTTTGCATACTTGTAGAGCTACTCTTTAAGGATGCATTTACAATGGCACCATTTGTTCCTCCACATTAAGCAAACCTTACAAACCTGCTTACAGTGAAAAGAAGGGGGGGAGGGAAGGGGGGGGGGGGGAGGGGGAGAGGGAGGGGGGAAGAGGAAAGTAAGGGGAAAGAAGAAGAGAAGGGGAAGA
>JBAMHX010000021.1:9808778-9825037 GCA_037177515.1 Pseudomugil tenellus
CAAAAAATTGGACGGGAAGGGGGTTTAGGGGTGTGTTTTTTTGGGGGAACCTGGTTAAGGGGAACCCCCCCCCCCCCCCCCCCCCCCTAAAGTTGCTTTAGGTTTTAACACCAAAGGAAAAAGACAAACCCCAAGAATGAACACGATTAAATTTTGCTCCATTGTTTACTTTGTGGGGCCCTGCAATGGACTGGCGACCTGTCCAGGGTGTACCCTGCTTCTCGCCTGTTAATTGCTGGGATAGACTCCGTATTTCCCTGCGACCCTGAATTACATAGCAGTGAATTTAAACTCTGAATATATTTGAATTTTTTAAGAGAAAAGAAAAACAAACACCAAAGAAAGAACTCACTTCCATGAATAACAATGTATGCACACTAGATCAGCTTTCTGATAAGTTTCATACAGCAAGGGGGGGGAGCAGGACCGAAACGCAGGGTGGAGACGTAGGAGATAAGCGGATGAAGGAATCGATTCCTTAATGAAGAAAATAAGCATGCTGCACAGACACATATATGCACTCAGGACATGTAACTAAGTGAAGAGTAGCAATCAATAAAGTCCAGGAATGTAGCAGCAGGAAGTGAACAGAGTATAGAAGAGGATAAACCTGCACAATAAAACAGGAAAAAAGTCAAAATACTTAGACAACAAGAGACAACATCATTCAAAACCTGCAGACAATTAAATGATTTTAAAACTCTGCAAAGAAAATAAATCTGGAGTGCATGTAGTCACATCAGCGGATTGGAGAAAACACAACCTCGTGGACCCGTTGGATGGGCCCAACTTTCAGTCAGAATAAAAAAGAAATTCTCCACTGTGTGTTTGTGATAGTCCCCCCTGACTGACCTCAGAAGACTACAATTCCAAAACAGCGACTAATGAACACATATCGAGGTCAAACAATATCCCAAACACAATGCAACGGTGTCCCAAATCCCCAGATTTACAGACTTCCAATCAGTGCAGCCAGTAGATTTGTATTACTTTACGCTGAATAATCTGTATTTTGAATTGCGATTGTAAATGTGTATATGTGTACCAGCGCATGTAAAAAAACACACAGGCGCCCCAATAAATCGGAACATTTTGAATCCTTTTCATACTGCAGAACAAATGTGTGTGGATTAGAGAAATGAAAGCTGTGAAGAAAAAGACTTTTTTTAGGTTCTCATTGAAAACAACTCTGTTTTTCTTCAATAAAAGAAAAAACCCTGGTAACAAGCTTTTGTAATTTAGATCCTGAGTACCAGTAAGTGTTGTGTAATACCATCCAACACAGAATACTACAACAACACAACTTTTGTTGGACTATTTCTGGAACAGTGAATGCAGGATGCACTTCAATATTGATCCCCTTTGAACACTGACATCAAGCAGCAACACGAAGCAACATAAAGCAAACACATAATATCAACCTGTCAGCATTGTAAGATCATTGTAAATAAGATTTCTTCATATAAACATTCAAACCTTCAGTAATAATGTCGGCTTTAAGGGAAGACTGTTGCAAAACTTGCATGCCAGAAATTCTGCAAACTGAAAATGGTACAAAAACAACATGTAATATGTTTTTTTTCTATTTGAAAAACAAAATAAGCTCATTTTGAACTTTTCAAATCAAGATGTTGCATCACCTCTCAACTTCATTTTGTTAAACTACATGAGATATACACGCAGCTTAAAATGATTATATGCCTGCTAATGCACATGTATCGGGACGACACCCCCCACCCCGACCTCCCCAATGAGACTCAGCATAACTGTCAAAGTTATCTAGTTCAGTGGAAGGTTTATTTTGAGGGTTTTTTTCTGTAAAGGCAGAAAATGCAGGTTTGTTATCAGATTTTCAGATGCCTGCTTTAAGCAATGATGTTCTCCAAACTCTAATCAGGTAGTTTTTAATTCCTAAATCTAAAAAAAAGACAAAAGAGAAGTTTTAAACTAAACCAACTTCTATGCCATGGAAGCGACAGCTGGGGATATATCCCCAAACGCCCCCAATCCCCGAATAGAAACAATACAATAATATAATGCCACACATGTTCAGTTACAAAGCTCCACCTGGTGTGGAAACCAGTCCCACATGACGGTAGGATAGGATACATCCTGAGGTCATGACCTCTTATTTCCACTTGATTTGAGGTCAATGAGAGAAATAGTTCCAGAGATATAGCCAAAAATATATGACTTTACGTGAATAAAGCGCCACCTGGTGGAGAAACCATAAATCCGATAATCGTGAAATTTGATACAGATCGTCCTCTTGGGACCTAAACAGGTATAAAAATCCAATTATAAATACTTCCAGAAATATAGGCAAAAATCTGATTTTTTTTGTGTATAAAGTACCTAGTGAAGAAAAAATAAATCCCAAAATGCTGAAATTTGATGAAGGTCGTCCTCTTCGGTACCTAAACAAATACACTAAGTATCAAATTGTGAAAACTGCTCGAGTTGATGAGTTTTTAAGCTGATAATCACTTTTTTGTGGCAGTTTGGCAAAATACAGAGAGGCTGTATATCTATTCATTTTTTTAATCACTCTGCGACACTGTCCTGCTTAGCACTAGTTTATTTATTTATTTGAATGTATTCAGACAAAAAAGGAGACTGATAACTGCAGTTTTAAAAGTAATGTTTATTTGCACTGCGGTCAGGCTGGTTTAATGTCTTTAATAAAGGAACCATATGTTGATTTGACAGTGCTGTGCTATGAGTAACAACACATCTGCACTGAAAGGTGTAATATAGATGACATGTGACTCCAATACCTTTAGCTCAGCAGTGATGGAACTTTCACAGCTGTGAAAAAGACTCGTGAGTTGCAGTTTTTAAGGGATATGGCAGGAGCATTACGCTTTGATTCAGAGATGGTTTCTGGTCAACAATGAGTTTAAGAGTGAACCAATAAATGGATTTTTGTTGTATTAAATGTAAGTCTTGGCAAATTTGGACACAAATATTTCTTTATATCTGGTGCTAACATTATGAGTTAATGGAGCAAACTTGTCCACACCTATTTGACATCAAATAGATGCTTTATTTTTTAATACCCAGTCATATTTGCTGCAACTACCTATATCTTTTTATGTTATTTACATTTTACCCAGAGTTTATAGGGACATAACTTTCATGAAAACCATTATTATTATTTTTTTTTTTTGTGCGTGTTAGAACTTCATCAAACTTTTAGAACTGTTTTAAAGCTCAAACTCTTTAAAGAAAGAATCAAAAAGATCATCCCAAATTACAACTTATAACACATGATTTATATCATTAATTATATCATATGGTATATTAGTTTATTTAGGATTTTCCTGAATCTTTATGATCACCTCACTGGGATATTTTACGGGTTTTGAATAAATTGAAGGCTAAAAATCCTGCAACTCCTGTGCCTCATATTCATTCAGTTAATGTCATGTTGTTTGTATTTTGGATTTAGTGAACTGTGACTCCCTGTAAATGTGGAGAGCTGGTGAGTGTGATGTGGCATTTACCAAGCAGCAGGTTCACCAGGACCTCTTGTCCAGCCAGAGTGTTACTTCGTGTGAGACACACGATAGTACCAGTGATCCACGTGATCCCGTGCCCTGTGAGCGCCAGCAGGGTGACCATGGAGCGGCAGCCTCCCCAGGAGGATGAGGTGTAGGCGCACACTCCCATGCGCTTGGACAGACAGATGTCAATGGCGAGGAGGGAGTTCATGGCAATTCCTTTGAAGGAAGGATTCAGCTGCATGCAGTCTTCCTCTGGCATTTTGGTGGACTCTCTCCTCTCCTTGCTGCCGCTGTCGGTAGGTTCTTCACTCTGCTGGCTTGTCTGCTGCTTGATTTGACCCGTTCGCTTTGACCTACCGCGGCTCTCCGAGGGTCCGCCACCCCCGCCGCGTGGGGGCTGGTGGCTGAGGGACATGAACTCAGGTCTGCTCAGGACGCCGTTTCTCTCGCGCGCCCTGGATCTCATATTGTAAGTCGAGGGCATGTTTGGATAGGGCCGACTTCTCCTGAAGATGGCACAATAACCGATTGTCTATCCCTGCAGGATAATTCAAGTGGTGCAAGTCCACCACGATAGTGAAACGTCCCAGAATAAACCCCCGACACCAGTCCCCCCCCCCCCCCCCTTCCCCCTTTCTGTGGCCTTAATAGATATATTTAGAGCCTCAAGAATGTGCGATCCACATGCTGTTTATATCACATAAGCTGGGAGTGTTTTGAATGGCATCTGCTTCCAACCAATCCCGTGCCAACCGATCTACACCATGGAGATAAAATAACAACATGAGTATTTTGTTACACCCCAAAACATCACTAACAGCTGCTTCACTGCGTAGCTTCTGGCAATAAAAGCTCAGTGTAAAAAAAAAGCTACAAGAAAAACGCAAGACATAAACTGTAATCTTACCTGTTAAGGGATGAAGATGATTTTCCTGCTGCATCATCTCTCTGGCACGCAGAGCGATTCAGGGGGTTTTCATTGCAGCAAAACCAGAGAAAGGTAGCCGTAAACCAAATCCGTAAACAAAAGAAAAGGTGAAGAGATGGCGGTCGTGTTGAGGTGTTTCCGTGCGTTTTTGACGTTGTTTACGCACAATCAGATTCAGAAAAAGCAGTGCGCCCTGCTGTGGAGCGGAGTTCTCCAAGGTCCTTAAACAGACAGGATGAGGAGAACTATGCTGAAAACACACAACCAAAATCATTTAGCCCAATGTGAACACATAGCTACACAATGCTTTGGTTACTTCATATGAAGTAGCCTTAATAATTCCAAGTGGTTTGTTTGTTAATGTTGTCTTCAAATGGCCTGTTTTAGCTATTATAATATCATCCTTCATATTATTAGGCCTAAATATTATTGTAGACTTTTATTATTATATTTTAATTCAGTTTTATCTTTTTTTGTGTTTGTATTGGAAAATTCTGCGTGTTTTTTTCAGTGAATAGCCTAAACAGTATATGCTTGATTTATGCTACTGTGTAGTTTATGTGTGTTACTATTTTGTAAAATATTGCCTTTGATAGGCTAATAAATAAACAAAGCTTAGCTGTATATTTACGTTGAAGCCTAAACCGTCATTGTTTTATATAGTCTAGTCCATGGGCTTCAGAGTTATCACATAAGCTAATCTGTACGGCTACTTATGCTAGCTGTCTCTTTAGTAGCATATCGTTGTATTCTTAAATACACAGTGTGAATGACTACATTTCCCAGCATGCTTGCACATCGGGGGGGAAGTGTCGTCATGGAGATGCTTATAAAGCTGCTTCCCAGGCAGCTCGTAGAGACCAATACTTAGAGTGGTGAACCTGCCGCTGCAGGCGATGAGGCGAGGACGTAACTGCAGCTTGTGCTGGAATTCAAGAAAAGATGTTTGACATCTCAAAAAGGGTCGCAACTATTTCCTTGCTTGAAGTATGTAAGAGCGGGCACTTATCCTGAAAAAAGCTTTTTTTTTCTTTTATCTCGGATAAATTTTTTCGTCTTTTTTTAATGTTAAGTGAAGAATGGACCTGGTGAAATGGGCGCAGAAGTTGACCCGGCGGTGTCCTTTGGATGTTGCGGTGATCCGTCTCAAACTCGACTAGTGCTCCTGGAAATGCCTCCTCTCTCCATGGGACGGTGATTGCAGCCACTGCTCCGGGAGGGGGCTGGAAATAACGGGGATTGAATGTGGAGGGGGATAACGGAATTACACCTCTGACCGAAGATCTGTGCGAGCCACCGCTGGCGCTGAATTTCACCCTGCTGAAGACACTGGAGACTTTCCAGTTTACTGTTTTATAGGTAGACTTTTTTTTTTTTTTTTTTGCATGACATTCTTATCAGCTTAAAATAGATCACAACTCATGTAATTACACTGCACGAACACTTAATCCGCAAACGTGGGTTAGGATAGGATATATAACGCTCTTAAATAGTAAAATCGTTTAAAAATATATTTAATTATGAGGAATAACCTCGATGCTGTTTGATTCAATCGATCATCTTAACTTGCTCCACACGAGTTCCGCACATTTTACATTTATTTAGCATTGTAATCCTTTCACCAGCTACATAAACAGTTCAGAGATCAGCTTTGGGTAACACATTTGGGAATTGCACAAAAGGGAATCTGACTCCAACATGTAAGAGTAGTACTTTGGTTAATTATTTAGCCCATAATTCACCTTTCAAATGGATGCCACATGTTGCCAACAGACGATGCCAAATCTTTTCTCTCCCAATAGAGCACAATTGTGACACTTTTAAACTTCACAAGATGAAAACATCAGTGCGCATAACTGTCTGAGCTGGACTGGTTGAGTTGCGTTTACGCATCAGAAGGCATGCGCTCTCCAATGTCCAAGGCTTGTCTTTCTCTTCTTTGACAGTTTCCTATTAAGAATGCATGACTTTCCCCCCATGAGACTATAAGCACTTTATATAGAGACGTTTTGTGGTGGTAAACTCTTCTTTTTTTGTGGCATGATGTGGATCCAGTGGTGATTCTCTTGCTGTTTCCATGCGTCTTTCTTCTCCTCCAGACTTCTGGGCGTTGTTGTGGATTGTGTTGCAATTTATTGCAATGGGCTGCATCCAGAGTATCAGGTGTAAGCCTAAGAGTTTCCGTGACAGTGTCATCGTCCTGGAGCTGAACACTTCCATAGACTCCAACCCTACCAGCATCGATGAGGCTTCCAGTGTGGTCCTGCGCTACCGGACCCCACATTTTCGAGCCAATGCCAGAATCCTGGTACCGCCTGTGGCGGCTAAAGAAACATGGACCATTGGCTGGATCCAAGCGTGTAACCACATGAAGTTCTTCAATACATACGGAGACAAAGGGATGTGAGTACTGCTGGCTCCTTTTGTGTTCAAGTTTGAGACTTCTGCACAAATAACTGTTTTCAGGATTGATTTATAAGTTAAAAAAAATCATCAACAAGCTCTCTCACTTTTCAAATAAATAAATAAATTAAGTGTAAGATCAGGTATATTTCAGATATACTTCAAATTCTAATTTTTAGGCAAAAGTTAACCATTTAACTTCCTAGAAATATTCATATCAATGACCCCGTTATGAGTCAATGAGATGTTTAAAAAACAGTGTAAAAAAGGAAGACCCGAATAGTTTAAGTGGATCATATACTATCTAAACATTTATTTGGACCCTTAAAATTGGTATTATTGGCTTCTTTTTGTCCACATTGTATATATATTAAATAGAAAATATTAAATTATCTATAAAACTATGTAAAAAACTACTAAAATACTAATAGTTATTGTAGAGAAAAAAGAAACCAGTTTAGAAAGAAAGACAGAAAACATCATTATTATGCATTCATTATTTAATCCAACAACCAGAAAGAATCAAACCACCCAAAATCCTTTTTTTCCTCCGTGTGTCTGAGTTCCTGTTTTCACTCTAGATCATGCTAAAATTACTTTACACAGGAAATAAAACACAGTAGTGAAACTTTGGCAGATGCAAATACAGGGTTTGACTAACTAGTGTTACAACATCTGTCTTTTTAACATATTTAAACATGTTGCAAATATCTTTCACAAGCTACAGGAAACAATATTTTCCCAGAAGAGTTTGCTTTAATTTCACATCAGTGTTTAACCTCCTGCTGCTTTAGCGAGTTGTACGCAGCAACAGAAAGAAATTACTCTGACTTCTCAGATTCAATTGTCCCCATTTTGCATTATTAACAGAAGAAATGTGGAAAAAAAACAGTTTTAGCGTGTTAACAGCATTTAATACCTAATCTGTTTCCTTTCTCCATTTTCCTCAATGTCAGAGAAGTAGCTCATCTTATTTGATATATGTGCTGGGTGACCACATGCTGATCTGAAATATGCTTTATCTGTAGACACTGCAGGGGACGATGTGTGAGTGCTGCATGACTAAGATTAGAGATCCAGTCCTCTCTTGGTGCCCCCCCCCCCCCCCCCACCCCTGCATGCAGCAGCACACACGGGTGGAGGTGTCAGAAAATATTCTGCTCAGCTATAATGAAACGAGGCCTCGCTTCACTATGTCTTAGAACGAGGTTCAATCAATATTTGTGTGCTATAAGGAAGTTAGAGAGAACCTCCAACTGCTCTAAAACTTCAGCTTCATCAGCGTTTTTTTAATAAACTGCACTTGTGTCGTGAATATTTGGCTCTTATTTTCTTATTCTACTTGTAATTTACTGGATATAGATGTTTGTCGAGTTAATTTAGCTTTTTAAGAACATGAAACAGAGAAAAAAAATCACTCAGATAATCTACATTTGTTGCCAAAAACGAGCAAATGGTGCTGCTTAGAAGTCTCACCACAAACTCTTAATCCTTAACATTCATGAGAGGAAGTGATGTAGAAAAATGAGGAATCAGGTACGAGAAAGGAAGCAGAAAAACAGCAGAACCATGGAAAACACTGTGCAAGGTGAGCAGTAAACTAATGATCACTCACTTGAAAGCTTCTGTACGTTTTTTTTTTTTGGCCAAGTCAATAGAGTAGATTTTTGAAAGCAGGTGAAAGCACCAGTACAGATGTATTATGATCAAGTAGGAACTCAAAAGCAGCAAAGGAGGAATTGGTTTAACAGTTTATGGGTGTTAATTGTGGTGCAGCTTTGTCAAAGCATCAGTCAAAGATGTGGACATGTTTTAGTGCTTTTTTTAATATCAGTCTTAAAACTGAAAAACCTTTTTTTCCACAAAAATGGAAATAATCACAGAACATTATAAAAAAAAGAAATAACCAACTATTCCTCATGTACATTTAAAAAAATGACTTTGAAGTCCCTCTTTGGATGCAGAAGATGAGTTCAGCCTGCTGAGATTCTCACACTTAGCAGTAATAAAGCTTCAGCACATTGTAATTGTTTAAGACAGCAGCGGATGGTTTCACAGAAGATTTTACTGTTGTGTTAAGATGATGCACTCAGAATTCTGCACACATTCGTAGCTCCTATTCCCCCCCTTGGGGTATGCTGAGGCAGATTTTTGTAGGTTTGGACTGTCTGTGTGTGTTTCTACGCAGGCATGCATACATGCAAGCATACCGAAGGGAAACAAGAAAAGAAATAGAGCTCTAATTAAAACCTTATCATATATATATATATCCTATTTTAATTTGTTATATTTTCACATTTTTATACTTTTATTTTTTACTGTAGTGTATATACGTTGCATATCTGAGTTGCAATAAAGTCTGTATAAATCTAAGTCAAATGAATCTGATCGCAAAGGTGCAAAAAAAACAGGAAAAGAGTTATTTTCATGCATCTTGTGTTTAGTTGTGATAGACTTTGCCAGTAAGAACATAAACTCTCACTCAGCACTTTAATCTGACCCAAAGCTTTAATATTTTATTTATTAGTGATTTCTGAGTCTTAAGTTAATGTCAGTTTCGACAACAACCTGCTAGACAGCTTAAAGGTTTTTATCTATGTGCAGGGTTTATGCTCGTCAGGCATAGCTTACAGGAAATTGCAACACAGTACTGACTCCCAACTTTTTTTTTTTTAAGCCCTGCTAGATAAACTGAAGCACTTGTCCACCATCACCATCTAAATGTATTCCTCAGGTTAATTTTGACTGGATGACTAGATGATCTCATGCCCATATAAATGCATGCAACATTGACAAAACTAGACATTCTCACTATTTAGACAGATAAACAGCATTTTCTTTAAAAAAACTGTTTAAAGCAGACTTGCAGTTCTGTCAGAAACACTCAACCCACCTCCTGCAGACCGTTTAGTTGTGAAAAAATAGACCGCAAAGACACACACAGGAAGTGAACTATGTCTCAGCAGTGCCTTAAACACTAATGATCTGAGTTGCTCAGCGGGTAGGCGACTCCATTCTCTCACGCATCTGTGTCTTTAAAAACATAATGGTGATGCTTATATAAAAAAAAGATGTTAGCGGTTATGAGCAAGTGATATGTCACTAAAAAAGGTTTTAGATGCAACCTTTCAGGATAGAAATGTACTTATCTGCACACACACACAAACTCGCAAGTGCACAGGTTAGGCATAATCATGCCTAACATGCTAATCTCACATCCTGAGTGAATTCATAAATCAGAGTGTGAGTGTAGGCCCAGCTAGCAGCAAGTCATTCGGATGGAGATCACACCGTTATCTCCTCTGTAATGCTGATCCTCGATTTCAGGAACTGAAAGGTAATCTTTTTTCCTGCTGGGGGCAGGAAAATCAATAGATGGACAGAACAGAGGTACTAGGTCACTCAAGTTGTTCAGCGTCGCCTGATGTGTTTGTCAAAGCATATTATTTTTCTATTGTGTTTTAAGTCAGGATGAAAATTGAAACTGTGGAGCTTTCAGTTCAATTTTTTGCTTTTGTGTTGTGTTGTTACATCAGCAAAGATACAAAGATTTAAATTCTGTTTTCTGAGTAAAAAGTAAAGAACATCAGAGGTTTGTACGTGAAACAGCTTTTGCTTTGGGATTATTCTGCTTCATAACAACTTTGCTAATAGGTTTAGTTTGTAAAAAAAGATGTCATGTTAGGACACTTAAAGCATGTTGATGAGACATTTCTGTGGTTGTGGACCATAAATGTCTCATCAAGCCTCAGACTGTCAGTGCTACAATTCGCTGCAACCTGCCTGAGCGTTAAGTACTAATTATATATTGACCTTAGAGGTGTGTGAACTGTTTGCATAAATAACTTTTAATCGCAACTTGTATCATCCATTCAAGGCGGCATACTGACTAAACCGCCATATCTGATTCCTTTTAACCTCCAGGTCAAGTTGGGAGCTTCCGGACCTTCGTGATGGCAAGATTCAGGCCATCAGCGACTCGGACGGTGTCAACTACCCTTGGTATGGCAACACAACAGAGACCTGCACTGTAGTAGGGCCCACAAAGAAGGACAGCAAATTCACTGTTAGCATGAATGACAACTTCTACCCCAGCGTGACCTGGGGAGTGCCGGTAAGCGACAGCAACGTGCCTCAGCTTAGTAGCATCCATCGCGACCAGAGCTTTACAACCTGGCTAGTGGCCATCAATCAGGCCACCTCAGAGACACTCGTCCTGCAGACCATCCGCTGGAGGATGCGTCTGCACATTCAGGTGAATCCAGAGAAGCCATTGGGTCAGAGGGCTGTTCTACAAGAACCCGTGGCCCAGGAACAGCCTCAGATACTGGGCAAGAATGAGCCCATTCCCCCTAAGGCCATGGTTAAGCCCAACGCCAATGATGCCCAGGTGCTGATGTGGCGGCCAAAGAATGGTGATCCTGTAGTCGTCATCCCACCCAAATACTGAACTGTCCCACTGACACTGGCCTTGGATACCTTAACAATGTCCTCTCTAGTTTCCATTACGTCTCCTCTTCACCAGCTCTTACTGCTTGAACTCACCTTTGATATTGATTTAAGTATGTTTGCCGCTATATTTTGCTCTCATGTTTTAAAAGGACTGAGAACAAAAAAAAATAATAATAATAATATGCAAATGAAGCCAGCATAGAGGAAAAGACCAGCTGTTGCTTTGAGGTTGGGGGCTCGAGCATACTTGGAAAACTGGAGTGAATTATGTGCAACCATTCTACCTTCAAACAGGTCGGGTCTCACTGTGCTAACATGCAAAAATAAAATAGAACAGTGTTTTGGAAATATAATTTTACATTTTGGCTGTGTGAGCCAAGAGATGCAAGATTTGAGTGTGTGGAAGGGTGTTAATATGCATGGTGCATGACCAAGTCTGCACACATGCTGCACAAGTTTTCTGTACAAATATTAGTTGTTTGTTCGTGCTGGATGAGAGTTTATCTACTCATGTTTGATGTTGTGTTCTTTAAAAGACAAATTGCAATGGGTCATAGTAGGTTTTAATCATTTTTTAAGAACATGCTGGACATTTAATCCATGCTGCCTTAAGTTTACATAGCTTTCCATTGCGAACATTTTAGCCTTAAACAAAGTGCAATGCAGTATTTGGCCATTTGTCCCGTTTCTTCCAGAGTTTTTGGTGCTGGCACTTGTGGGTTTAGGACAGGAACGATAGCACGAAAGAAAAACCAAGACTCACATAAAGGCTTTTAATATTCAGTTGTATTTATCCTGCAAATCTGTTGTCTAACAAGCACAAGCAGCTTTGTGTGTAGAAAAAATAATACAACTAAAGTAATTAGCTGCGTTTCACTTCAAGTGCATTATGCAACAGAGGAGATGCTGGATGCAGAGAAGCAAACACTCATCAGTAGCACTTAGCACAATAAACCTAAAGATGCAGTAACATCTTGAGAAAATCTACTGGAAAAACATGCCATAGTTGACCTCATTCAAGTCATTTGATTCTGTTGATAAGCTGTGGTATAACTGTCTGCAGCACATTGTCTCTGGGCCCCTTTTTACTTCCTTCCTCTTTCTTTTTCATCCATTCTGTGTTGCTGCAGTGAGTAACTGGATGCATAGCTCACGATGAACAATCAATGCTTCTGTCAAACGCACAAGAGAGCATTTTAATAACGGAGGAGTAAAGACTACTTTTATTGTTTTTCTACTTGTATTTATCGTTGCTGCCTATTTTTAACAAACATTTTCTTTCTAGAAAATTAAAACAAAAGGAAAAAACATCTGCCTCCTACGTTAAAGCTTATCTATATTTTGTGTCCCTCCCTCCTCCATCGCTTTTAATGTTTATCTACAACAGTATTCTCATTCTTATCTCTCACTTAGTCTCCTCTGCCTCCACCTCTACCATCGCTCACTCTTTATCCTCCGTCTAGGTTGACAAGCTGAGCAGGAAGCATGCGAGTTTAATGCCAAATGCTCGGTTGGCATATAGATGACCCACTTCTCTTCGCTGCCAGTTGCAACTCCGGTTGCATGTGGGGCTCTTTTTATTTTACCGCCAGCAAATGTAACGCAGGCACACATGCATGAACAAATGTCTCTAATCAGTGAAATATCACCGCCTCAAAGACATGGCTGCCCGTACAGCAGACTGAGAGAAAATGAATTTGGCATCAGGGTTTTTAAATGTAGACATCATGGGAAGTCAGAAATATTGATTGTGCACAGCTTTATGCTTTCAGATGCTACAAAACATACCTCACACTTCACAATCTTTGTGTTTGACTCCAACAAAGGAGATGATTTGCAAACCGAATGTATTTACATGTGAGGTTAATTCCTGCTGCATAAAAGCACAACCATATTATTAGGCAGGTAACCCGTTAGATATAAAGTCTGGTGATCACGTCAAAGTCAGTATTTTGGTAAATGAAGACATAAAAAACAGCTAAGAACAAGATTTCATAAAGATAATCATCCATTTATTCAGAACTAAATATCAGTATATTCTACATGTCTTCTTCTCCATTATGCGGTCACACCTTTACAAATACAATTGCCAGTATTTCTCTTTTTAAACCCTGCTTTTTAATTCTACTTGTTAGTAGGGGTGCACCTTTTCATTAATCGATCAAGAAATGGTTCAAAGCTTATGTATTTCAGAGTTAAAATACAAGTTAGGCAAATATAAAGCTCGTGTCAGCAGTTAGCTAACATTAGCTTAATGTGAAGACAGAATTTTACAACTTAAAACTCATTCTTTAGCGTACTTCCTGATATGCGTAAAGGTTTATTTTACTTTACTGAAATTGATTCCCATAGCATAAAACGTGTGCACAATAAGATAATCTGTCAGAGTTGTGCAAAGTAAATAACTTAAAGTCAAATAATGCTGGACGCTCGTGTGAGGCTCGAGTCTGCCATCGTGTCAAGCCAAGTCACAGGACGTCATGGTGAAGGGTGAAGAGAACAGAATAAGGAGGCTACTAGGGGACTGCTGTCATAATTAGAGCTGCTGTGACACACTTTCTGATGCCCTACATGGACTGAAGTGTGCCAGCTAATGTCATGGTCAAGGCTTAAGTGAGGTCAAATGGCAAAGTTGAGAGGCTGTCGCGGTCCTTTAAGGTGCGGCAGGCATGTGTGGGAATGAAAACAACAAACTGAATCTATACAGGCATTAATGCCAGCTGAAAATAACGCTGACATTTACCAAGAGCAGCTTGGATGTCAACCACAAGTTATTTCAATTTGTGGTTTGCATTGACGGCTGCAGAAAGCTGCTGCTCATGTTATGAACTCAGTGACCTATCGTGCATGCGTGCTGTTGTGTTTGGCCACTTTGTCATATACACTGCCTTGTAGTATCCTGACATGACTGATGGATATTGCAGGTAGCACTCAATGTGAACTACTAATTTAACTCAACCGTGACACGCAAAGTGGCCCACATTGGAAGTGTTTTGATCTCACCGAAGGGATTTAGATGGGATAAAGAGTTTCACGGATGTGCTTTGGCTGTTGTTGTTGAGTCATGACTGTTTCACTCTTCCACTCACTCACAAATATACTCACGCAGAGCAGGAAAGGTTGTGTCCTTGTCAGAAAACACGGGCTTGCCCTCACCAACACACCAAAAATAAAAAAACACCCTGAGGGGAAGGAGCAGGCCTAGCGTGGTATCTGATTGTCACAGCAGTGTCACATTGGCAGTGTGTAATCATTTATCAGGCCTGCACGTGGACTATCTGAACACACGCACATGCTAAAAAGCCATATGCACAAACACACCTGTTTGCTGATGAACAGGTAGATGTGTAGCATGTATGTCCTGTGTGGTGTGACATCAGTGAGTCAGTGAGTGTGAACGTTTCAACTTTCAACAGCGTATCCTGCGATGTTGTAGGCAAAGATGACTAAATGTCTTCCGTGTGTCTCAGTCTATCAACGCTGCTTCTACGATCAGGAATACAAGATGCTTCCTTAACTAAGAAACAGTGAAACACAACTTTAAAATACCAAATTATCTGTGCATGTTTTTATTTATTTAGCTTTTTCTGTGTGGGTGACAAAATGTGCCAATATTCAACAAAGCCAAAACTATTTAGTGAGACACTGTGGGTGACTTGTGAAGTCAAAAATCTCTTGGCACTTAATGACAGACTTGTTTTTTGTTGTTTTTTCATTTAAGATTTGTTCTTTGAGAGAAATATTACAGCTGTAGCCATGCATGTAAGACTGTGCCAAGTGAATAGATGTCTCCTCTCCTAAACCCACATCTTCACAGTTCTTCAGAGGGCTGCTACCTTTGCTTTACTTTTTTCCCCCGCGAGACATAAAGTAGACACTCAGGACCATCTAATTGTCATTTTCTTGTTTTTGCTTTTATTCCAAGAAAAAAAATACTAATGTTGGTGTTTTTATGTGTTTGTTCATCTTGGTCATCTTTTTATGTAAAGAAATTACGCTTTCAGTTTCAAATGTAAGCCCAAAGCACCCAACATGACAGGGGCTACTGAGTACGTTTCTCCTTTTGTTTGGTTTGTTTTTATGAAAACAGCACTGAAATAGCGCAAACAGAATGTGTTCTTTTATTCAACTTGGACTTTTACAGAAATACTTGAAAATGGGTTGGCAATTATTTAAAACTGTGAAGGTGCACAACACTGGGGAAACAACCCTTGGAATATATATATATATATATATATATGTATATATATATATATATATCTTTTTGAATAAAGAGTACAAACAATAACTGCTGTCTTTCCATTTCTCTTTAACGTACATGTGAAGATGTTTCTTTATAGCTGCTTTTTAAAATCACACTCATAAAACTAAATTCAGTATGTATTGTGATGCAACCGTTTCTTTAATCCACATCCATTTTCTTTCACAAAAGTCAATAAATTAAAGCGGCCATTCTTTAACCTTCAGCAATCGTTAGCTGCTTATTCATTAAAGTCACAATAAGTATGGTGGACCAAGAGGTTCATATTCATCTTAGCAAGTACAAACTAAAAGAGTAACTTGTGATTTAGTGTCCATTTTGGGTTTAACTAATGACTAAATTCTTACTGCTATTGGGTAGTTTTCTTAATACTTTTGGATCTCATCTGTGCAAATCAGTCAATTAAATCTTTCTACAAAGGAAAAAAAACATTCACTTTTAAAGGATAAATTAGAAACTCATGAAAGCCTGGGTGCATGCAAAGAAAGCCTGAAGCGACTCAGTACACAGCAGAGCACATGATCCCCTGCTTGTCATGGTCAGTCAAAAGATTTTTATGTCATCAAGATGGATGACAGCACTCTATTAATCTGTGTCTGTATGTTAGATAGAAATGTGAAACAAGATAAAGATAAGGTAAAAACGGAGAAATATGCACACACACACACACACACACACACACACACACACATATATATATATATACATA
>JBAMHX010000021.1:9839217-9850917 GCA_037177515.1 Pseudomugil tenellus
ATTTATTTCAAAGGTATGCTTTAATTAATGGGATGTTTCTCTTAACTTTTAGCTTAAATGTCTATATTCTTACCCAAATCCTCCCATGCTTGAAGCTGCTGTTCCTTCTCCAAACACTTTATTAGATGAGGAACCCAATGGATTGTTGAAGGAAGAGTTTGAACCAAATGAAGCTCCAGAACCAAATGCTGGGGACCCGCCAAAAGAAGGGGGACTTCCAAACACTGGCGCACTACCAAAACCACCTGCAGAAAGGACACAAAGTATTACAGACATCTTTAAAGTGGATTGCAGAAATCTTAGTGTTGGGTGGTGTTCAGTATCAATTCCAAAGAAAAACGGGAAAAGATGTGTTGCAGCTTCTGTACAAAGTAAATAGGTTTTAAAAGTGTGTATTCCAAAAACGTTTTCTTGCACTTTTTCTTTCCAGCAACGAATGTTTGAATATTAATATAACAGGAGTGTTATGTCTGATAGAGAGGATCACACAAATTGAAAGCCTCTGAGCAGCAGAAAAGAACCAATGTGCTGAAATTACAGCCTGGCTAGCAACATGCCCCAGTAAATAATTGATTGTACTAATGTAACAAGATTATAGTCCCGTCCCACAGGCCACTGGCAGGGCATCACTGTGCTGAACAGTTTGAGTGTCCCAGTAAGGCTGTAATATAGTTGAAATGGAAACTAGTAATCACAAAAAAATGGTTTTAAAAACAAAAAAAAAAAAAAAAAAAAAAAAACAGGTTTACACCATGTGGGGAAAATAGCTTTTCCACTTTTCAAATTGATAACTATTCAATATTAGCCAGTAGTGAAATGTAACATGACCAGTTACTGCATATGTGCTGTAACAGCTACTGACACAAATAAATAAATAAATAAATACTGTAACATTATGAGGATTGTTTGACATGTCAGTAGTTCAAAACATAACTCCTGCAATGCAAACGTTACTGCAGAAGAAATCAACAAACTCAAACTGCATTCAGATAAAGACTTGAGCAGTTGTTGAGAGTATCTGGGGGAGGGTGCACTTAAAAACTGCAGATGTGTTACAGCAGAGGACAAATAAAAATGAGACTACAGCATTAAAATTCAGTCAGTAAGTACACAGGAATACAATAAGGACATATGACACCATTGTTAGTTTCTCTCAGCTGTTTTCAAAGTGAATCATGACAAGATTGAATCATCAGGATTATATTTAACTGCAATACCACGATTGTTATTTGCAACATGACTATTGAGGCCATAAATGCACTAAAGGCAGCATTAGAAATAAACAACAGAAAAAAGTAAAGCTCAGTAACAATGTTACAGCAATAATGAAAAAAAAAACACAAAAAACTTTTCAATTAATTATCATTAAATTCAGCACAAACTATCTGGCGCTTAAGAGCCAGTTAGGTCACAGAAACAGTCCCATTACTGTGGACAAAGTTTAAAAAAGGCCATTTAACTTTTTCCGAAAAGAACAACAAACAAACAAAATACAAAACCTAAATGCACTTTATGTCACTTGGATAAATTAAATCAAATCTCCTTTATTTCTATTATATATAACTTGCTGAAGGAACACAACGCAGAAACAAATACAGTCTGAATCTCAGCAGGATGAGTATCTTCACAAAATGTTTACAGTAAAATGTAACAAAGGCGAACTTTTATAGTTTTTCCCTTTAATAAAAAGAAAATAGAAACTGAAAAGCCCGATCTACCTGATTTTGCAGGTGTAGAAAACGAGCCAAACCCCTGAGCTGCTACGCTGCCTGCACCTGTGCTGAAAGTTCCACCAGCCTTCTGCTCAGCAAAGGTCTGACCAAAACCAAAGGTTTTGGCACCACTAGACCCAAAAAGACCGGTGGCGCCTAGAGAAGAAAAAGTTTACACAGATTACATCATTCTCAGAAGTTATTAAACACATGGTTTGTTCTTGGCTTACTTGTGATTTGTTGCAAAATTTCCTGCTTTAATAGAATATATAAAACGTACCAGTCTGAGTGGGCTGCCCAAACCCTCCAGTAGACCCAGTGGGGCCAAATGGATTCTTGTTTGCAGCATCTTCACTTGGTTTTCCTCCGAGGCCACTGAAGAATCCTCCACCTGAGGATGAGCCTGCTGTATTGGCTGCACTTGAACCAAACAGACCCCCACCAGTTGTTGGCTGCTGCTGGTAAAAAAATATTAGTCATACAAAAAAGTTAGTTTTTCTTTCTACAAGAAAAGCCAGTCACAAGTTGCTCTATTATTAAAAATGCTAGATACCTGTCCAAACACACTCCCAGTGGTAGATTGTTGGCCAAACACAGGAGTAGCAGAAGAGCAGCCAAACGCTGTTATGAAAATCACAGTGGAGACCTGGATTATTTCTAACCCTACGTTACCATATAAACAATGACTATTTAGCTTCCAGTTCTTTCCCCCCAATGCCATAAAATCAATTGACTGTCATTCTTTTCTATGGCATTAAATCTGTATACAAGCTGTGTGTAAATGCTGAGCGAATACATGGACATCAGCTGTTCACATGAACAACATTCCCAGACTGCTTTGGGAATTTAGAGAATGTTTGGGAAAGGGACAACTCCTTCCTACCCACTCAGGCTGATACAGTACTATAAATAAAAACAGGTGTCCTCTCAGCTGAAAGATGATGCCCCCTGAAAAAGTGCCACATCTGGCCTCAATCACGACAACATGTAAAAGTCAGCCAAGTTACTTTATCTCACTTGCAAGTCCTGCGCTGCGCACTATCCTTGGAGACATAACAATATAATTCATGGACGGTCAGAAGCTATTAGCTTCAGTGATGGCGGATATGTCTGCTTGCAGTCATACAGCTCCAACTTCAAATTACTTTGGTGTCGTACTATTTTCCTTTTTAGTAGTTATAAAAGTGTCAATTTTCTCATAGCACTAGTCACAAATCTGGAATATAAACCTGCTTAATAACTGCAATACTTTAGCACAAAGATATATTTCATGTTTAAAAAAATACTAAAAGGATATTTTGAAAGAATACCGGATGTGGTCTAAACAGCAAACAGTCAAATAAAAGACGACAGGAGTACAGACCAAACTAAATAAATCCCAATTGATAGTAACCTGATGGCTGCCCGAAGCTAAATCCTGAAGATGAAGATGTGGTGGTGTTACTTCCAAACAAAGATCCTTGCCCAAATCCCGAGCTCTGGCCAAATGCTGGGGCTGTACTCTGTCCAAACAGTCCTGAACCCGTACTGCTGACTGTGTTGGCGTTGCTTGTGCCGAAAGAGAAGGAACTTGCGTTGCTAGCAGTAGAAGAACCAAACAAGCCTGCACCTCCAGTAGTCGCATTACTAGTACTTGCTCCAAATGTTGACTGGGCAAAAGAAAAACTACCAGATGTTCCAGTGTTGTTGGCAGGCTGGCCGAAACCACCCATCTGACCGAACACCGTTTTGCCAAAACTAGTTCCGCTTGATGTACCAAAGCCAGATGAGCCAAATCCTGTGGATGCTTGAGCTGAGGAAGCAGGAGGGGCGGCAGGTTGCCCGAAGACGGTGTTAGGAGCTGTAGTTGATGTACTGTTTACGACTGGAGGAGTGGGTGTGGTAGCTGCAGGGGCAGCCGTGTTGATAACGGGTATGACTCCAACAGAGCTGCTGTCTGTTGTTGCAGGAGTAGACTGAGTAAATATAGAACCTGGTTTTTCAGATGTGGGCACCTGAAATGCTGCTGGGACTGCCTGTGAGACCGGTGTAGAAATGTTTATGGCAGGAGTTGGTGCCGACGTGGATGCGGGAGCAGTAGCTGAGGAATCCGGGGTGGTTTCCACTGTGGAAGGAACGCTGGCTGGGGCTGGGGGGGTTGCTTCAGCCTGTGCGGGGATAGTGGAAGGAGGGTCTCGAGGTGGAGCCGTTGTGGCTGAAGGAGGTGAGGATGTTTGTGCTGCAGGTGTTGATGTGGTTACTGTGATAACTGTGGTGGCTGCAACTACAACAGGCTCAGGTGCTACAGCAACAGTGGTGCTTTCCACAGCAGGTTCAGTCCTAGGAGGTTCTTTTTCAGTGGGTGGTGTGCTTTCTGGTGGTGGTGGTGGAACTTTTAGCTCCTCCGATGACTCTGAAGAAGCAGAAAGTAGACTACTGAAAGATGTAGGCATTGCTGAGGCAGCTGAGCTGAACGGGGTAACTGAGAAAGCTGGCTTAGGGTTTGATTCAGGAGGCTTGAACAAACTGCCTGATGTTGCGCCCTTGGACAAGTCTGCTGCTGCTGAATCTTCACCAGACTTTTGGAGACCCACACCAAAGCTGAACTGTGGCGCTCCCTTGCTTATGCCAAGTGCACTCTCCCCAAAAGTAAATGCAGATGCAGAATTTGTGGAGGAATCTTTTGCCTCTTCTCCATGACCCACGCGTAGCCCAGAGAAACTACCCAGTGTCTCTCCTCCAACTGTCTTTGGAAGCTGTGGCTCTGCTGTGAAAGCAGGTGTGGTGGATGTGGGCTTGGCGGCTTCGCTGGATGCGTTTTGAGCTAAAATGGGAGACCCACTGCCAAAACCAGAGGAGGTGGACTTAGAAGTGAGAGAAAATGAATCCTCTCCATTCTGGCCAAACACTGCTTTGCCATTTCCGCCAAAGGAGAATTTATTCACATCTTTCACTGGTGAGACATACAGAAAAAAATATTAGAATATATAAAACAATTTCATAAGTGTTTTGTTATCAAGCTACTGTTGTTTTTACTCTGTGAAGTTCCAGGTCCTTGAGTGACTGAAGAAAAACTGAAGGCCGTCGACCTACGAAAACAAACCATTAAAGTCATAAGGTCACAACTATTTTTGTCTTTTTTTTACTGTGATATGAAGAGATATTTTAACTTTTTTAAATCAAACAGTATCATTATATTTGGGTAGTTGAAGCAGTGAAACTTGTTGTTAATTAAAGGAAACACCTTTCTCTTTACTCTTTACATTAAAAAAATGTGGGTTACAACTATAGATCTCAGAATGAGAAAAAAAAACTGTTCCAGTGTTAACATGACTTCCAATCATGCTAACGATGTTATATTCTGCACATTCCAAAAACGAAGATGCAAAATATATTTTTTCTGCTTCAAGTTCCTTGAATATATAAAATCATAAAAACTACTTAATCTCAATAAAAAACACTAATTATCTCAGAATATTTCTGCAAATATTTAAGTCTTTAACTTACCCAGCAGCAAAAGAGAAACTTTTGCTGGTGTTTTGCTCCCCTGAGCTAGCGGGAATCACAGAGACGTCCACTTTGGACAGCTGACCTTTTAAGACAAAATGTTTACAACAAAAATAAATGCATGGCTTATTTGGATTAGAAGATTTTTCACACCTTTCTCCTTTGACTACGAGTTGTGGATTGAACTGTAACTTGTTAATGAGTAACCAGATGAGGACAGTAGATAAGGTGTAACTTATATATTTCTCTAGTCAGTGAAAAGTAGAGAAAC
This sequence comes from Pseudomugil tenellus, assembly GCA_037177515.1. NCBI lineage: Eukaryota > Metazoa > Chordata > Actinopteri > Atheriniformes > Pseudomugilidae > Pseudomugil > Pseudomugil tenellus. Next base: position 9,844,687 of record JBAMHX010000021.1, read on the forward strand.
ATCTTTCTATTCATCTTTAAAGCATTTCAAGCTTTTCATTGTTACTGTCTTTGCTTATAGATTATTAAAAAAACTTACCAAACATAAAACCTGTTTGTGGGATGGATGTACTTTCAGTAGCCACCTTTTGGATAGCGGGGGTGTTATTCTAAAGAGACGGGTTTGATTAATTACAGCTCAGTTTTAGAGAAAAACAAACATGCAAGCTATTAAACAAGGTTTTTACGTTTTTTTTAACATACTAATACAGGTTACAACTTAGAGAAAATCACATTTAGAGGAAAAAGAACAAACAGGGTGTGTATGCACCCATTAGATCAGTACATCAGTACTCTTATTGAAGGGAAATTGAACCTGTACAAGGACAAGATGTGCATGAGGAGTACTTCTGTCAGCCAACTGCAATTTGTAGCATCAAGATGGGAGAGACCTAAGACATTTCTCACCCATGCAGTTCAAGGACTGTCTCCAGATGCTAAACTGTCTGCTATCTAAGCCAACCTTTTGCATGCTAAATGTTCTGAAGAGCTATGAATAAAAGGGTTGCATTGAAACTGAAGAAAAACACGTTTATTTTGAATTTTAAGTAGACAAATTCAGCTCAAAGTTGATAAAAAACCCACAATAAAAAGTAGATGTGTTGACATTTATTTGACCTCTGTTTACACAAATAATTGTTTGAGAGGATACCTTCAAAGACATTAACAAGTGTCACACGGGTAACAGCTATACACAAATGGGAAGATAGTTAACAATGAGGGGAGTGAATAACAGCTCATACTCACTCGTTTAACCTGGTTGGTAGAAACTACTTCAAATGCTTGAGCTGTAGGATCTGGCACAGTAGAACTGCAAAAAGTCAACAGAGGAGGGAGAGCCATGCTTACTCAAATAGCTTGCTAAGCTCTATTAAGTAAAATAATGTTCATGTTTCAAAATATATTGGTGATGTTTTACATGGAAAGCAGAAACGTGACTTTTTGCTTTTTACTTTGGCTGTGTCTGAGACTCAACTGTTTTATTCTAAAGCAAAATAAATCAAGTTATAAACTAAAATCCCTAAAGTCTGCAATAATGTAAATACAAATTCAGATTAAAGAGAAACACTGAACACAATCAGCCATAAATCTTAAAGCAGCTTTTTAAAATCTAACCCACATCATGACTACATCATGATTGTAAGCAAGAATAGGTTTCCAAATTTGATTGGATGGTGCTCATATCGTTTTAGTTTTTACCTGACAACAGGAGAAACTTGCACAGTCGGCCCTTTGTCCTTAAGATCCTGAACGTTAACTACTTGGGGAACAGTCTTCAAGGTGGACTCTGTCAGCGAGGTACTGACACCAGCTGGAATATAAACAAAAGCATATGAAAGCAATTCACACCAAAAGTGTGTCACTATACCCACCAAAATATGTATTCATTTGAATATGTATAAAAATAAACACCTATCTGATCTGTATGTATACAAAAGAATGGGTACAATTAAATAAAAGATAAGCTACAGGGTGTTAGTATCACACATACTGTAGCTGCATCACACTTGAATGAATATTTATGTCTTAGTAGATAAAAGTATGACGCTTTTATATATTCTTCAGTTTTAAAGTCTGTGTCTCCCTCTGGTGGTTAAAAATTGGTATAATTGTGTAATTTCAAATAAAAAGCATACAATATGCAGCGCACAGCTAGAAAATTAAGAGAACTATATAATTATTTTTTTTAGTTCACTTTGACATATTCTTCCTACCTGTCTTTTGATTGGCCATTTGTCTTCGTAGAGCAGCAGTTGCTGCAGCCTGCTGAGCCGAGATGGTGACAGGTATGGACCTCTCTGTTGGTGGTGCTCCATGCTTTACTGTCTTTGTAGCAAGTGCAGTGCTCTCAGCACCGCTTAGGTTGATTTTATTGGTTGGAACTGAAATATTCAGACAATTTTGTGAATGAAAACAGTTTTCAAAAGTTGAGAGACTAAACTATTTTATTACTATTTCACTTCCCCGTAAAGGATGTCCATATGAGTAGTTGGTATGATTTACTTACCCGGGCTGGCAATAGGGCTGAGTCCAAAACCCATGCCTGGTACAGAGGGAATTTTTGTTAGAGGAGTGGACTGGATGGATCCAAAGCCTGGTTGGATAGATGGGGTCCTCACAACTGTGAGGTGGCGGGGAGTAGTCAGTGCTGGGGCCAAGGAAGTCATGGGTGGGGGCTGAAGTGGCTGCAGCTCCTCTTCTTCTAGATCCAAGTGAGGCGGGTGAGGGTCAAGGGACTGAGAAAAGGAGGACGTTGAGCTCACATCATCCAGATCCTCATTATATTTAGGTGAAAGAAAGGCTGAGCGAGACAGGTTGGCTGGAAAAGGAACAAAAAGAGTAAAATATTACAATAAATAATGTTTTTAAAATCCTTTTGGATACAACCATCCGGCTTTATTTATTAATTCCTTGTAAGACAAAGTTGGATTTGCTCTGATCTTTGAATAAAACTGAAGTACAGATGGTAAAGCTAAGACATATTTCAAACATTGACCCTTTTTATGTACCTGGTGCCATTGAGCGCACAGGAGGCATCTGTCCTTTTGAGAGGAAGTTGCGCAGTTGCGACTGCTTAGCTGGTGATATCTTGACTGCTGAAAAATATCTGCTGTTAAAATATCAAATTCATAGAACTCAATGTATTTTGTCATCGTTGAAAAAAAAAAAAGATACCTGGACTGTTAGTCTTTGGCGGGGTAGCATCCAGCCTAGCTTTCATAAATGAGTCTTTTAAGCTCTCAAGCTCCTTTTCCAAACTAAAAACAATAAGACAAGATATTTTACATGACTTTTCGTTGATTAGACTTCGCCCCTTCAAACCTGCTTTTAACCAGTCCATACCCAGCTGTTGTTGCTGCAGCAGTATTTTGGTTTATAGTAGGAGTATGTGCTTTGCTGTAGAGTCGCAGTGACGTGAGCTCCTGAACCAACTGATCCAATCGGTTCTTCTGCTGGTTGATGATGTACAGGTTGTTAGAAAGTGTATTGAAGAGGCCCTCTCGCCCAGGTACAACCATATGTCTATGAAGAAGAGACACAAACGATATGCAAAGGGAAATATAAAATACTGTCTTAACCAAATATTTGATTTACAGCTGGGTTAATGTTTTAGACTCACTTCTGCTTTTTCTTCTTTTCCAGATGTTTTTCCCATTCCACATCCAAGACGTCATTAACATCCTCTACAGCAAATGTGACATACTGATACAGCCTGCGAATATCCTGATAAAATAATAAAAAAACAAAAAACCAAAACAAAACAACAGGATAAGAAGATGATATGAACATTCAGGTGATGCATTAGTCATTCTTGCAAAAGTCACTTCTCTTTTATTTCTCACCTTGAGCTGTTCCTCGCTGCGTGGATCCAGAGGTCTTTTGTACAACAACTGCCTGTAACTTCTGTCCTTGCTAAGCTCACTCTGAATCTTTGCTTCCTCTGCCCCTGCAAAGCCCTCTAGCAAAGTGGTCTTTAGTGTGCCAATGTCCCCATGGAGAGACTTCAAATCAGAGGGAAAAAAAAACTATGATGAGAGGCATGAACAGGTTTAGAAACTAATTCATTAATATGATCAAAAGATTAATGTAAAAAAGTGTTGCTGTTGTCCTCTACATTACGGCCAGTTGTTCCAAACTTTTTTTGTGAATACTTCTACATTGTATACAAATCACTATTTACAGTATTAGATATTTAATACAATCTTCAGCAACGTCAACAATCCTCTTTTCTGCACATTTTAGTATCAAATACAAAAATCCATAAAACAGGTTTCATATTGCACCTTAAAAAAAATAGAAGCCCAAAATAAAAATAATCACTACAAATATATTCAATATCTTAAAGACAAGAAGAGACTCATGGTATTTTAAATTATTATCACATCAATCTGCAAACCAACATTTAGTTGGTTAGTGGTAGCTGTGGGAATGAAGACGGTCAGGTAACTGAGGTCTTAATCACAGACAAGCAGTTTCACATTCTACTTTTTCAGACACGTTCTTACCTCTGTAGTTTCCTTGATCTCCAGTGTGAAAATGTGGAGATCCTCCGACTCTTTTCTTAACGCCTTCATCTCTTCATTAGTCCCAACCTTATAGTCAGCTTTTGCACTCCGTGCTTTAAGGTCATCTAACTCCTTCTGGAAATGAGCAATCTGATGGCCAACCACAAATATGCTTACACAAACAGCTTGAGAGAAGCTTATCAAGACACATTTCGACACCCAAAAAAACAAACGAAAAAAAAGACTTAAAACTGTTTGAAACTCCATTACTGATTGGATAACATTTCTTACCTCGTCCAAAATACCAGTCATGATGGGATCAGAATCTCTCTTTTGTTGAAGCTGTTTCTCCAGAGCCTTTACACTGACAGCTGCCTGCATCAAAAAAATAAAAAGAAGAGATTCAGATTTTATCAATGAGCCTTGTAGGAGTTTCGTTTTGCTATTATGTTTATTTATCTTGTTTATTTATTGTAGGGATCCCCATTAGCTCCCACTGTAGTGGTTGCTAACCTTCCTGGGTTTCCTATTTAAAAAAAAAAATCATAAAAGATAAATCTATAAAAAGAAAGAGTAGACAAATCATAGCATGCCAAAGCAGCTTTGACTACAGTGTGTTTATAATGCGTGCAAACTGGATACATTTCTTAATTATTTTAGCAAACTATTTCAGAGTTGCAATGATCTAAATAACAGACTTTTGAAATAAGTTAGATATAGCAGATCAATGACCAAATCAGAAATACACATTTTTTGAGTAGAATGTGAGTGCATCTGGTGACATATTTGATGTTTCCAAAATATTAAGTAAATCAAGAACCACTACCTTCTTAAAAGAAGTTATACTGTAATCTATCTTGGTGAATAGGCCAAGACAAAGAACAATGCATTTATTTATTACAAGAGGAGTAAGGGCATTTCAGCAATAGTCTTGCCAGTTTTATTCACAGCAAACAATATAGTTTTGCAATATTTAAGATGTGACAGCATGAAGAACTGGACTACTTGTATAATGACAACTGGAGTGACAATTTCCCCATTTAACTAATCATGTCATTAATACGAGGGGACAATGAAAGATGGTGATGCAGTATGACCACCAGACGTCTTGTCTGGCGGACTTACTTCAATTTGGAGCTTTCTATTCTCAAGATCAATGGAGAATTATTATATAAATGCTGGTTAGACAAATAAGCACTGATATTGTTTCGCAGAGAATTAAAAATGTGTTTTTGACCCATTATAAAACGGCAGTTAAACTCTGTTTCCAGTACGTTTCCAGGATTAGAATAATACACTGCACCATCATCAGCACACAACAACTGTGAGACTCATTTAATGCAAAAGGTAAATCATCTGTATAAACTGAGAGAAGACCAAGACAATTGTCTTGAGGTGGGCCACAGTGGATACCAAAGACTGGTGCAATGACAATAAAGACAATATTTTTCTCTGCAAAACAGGCTTTGGGCTACTTTTTCTCTCCAAGGGGCTCGTGTAAGAATGCTCACATGCATAAAATGCTTAATAAAAAAAAAAAGAAGCATGAAATAGATCTGCACCACACCACAAATTTGACATCATGAGAATGTGAACATCTCACACCAACGCTTGGAATTTGATATTGTCAAACTATAGATTACAGAAACTCTTCGTTGCACACTGAAAAACACTCCCGAAAATGTAATCTTCTGTGGAGCTATTTCTTCTGTAAGCAAACTGCAATGGATCCAGATCAGAAGGGAGGCTGTTTTTACTGTGCTGCATGATCAGGTGTACAAAGCCTTTCATCACTACAGGCGTCATGGCCTCAGGGCAGAAATCAGGAAGGCCGGTTGATTTTGGCGTTTCTAAAGACAAGAATTATGGTGGCACTTGAGACAGGTGGGTACCACAGCCGGTCGAAACAATACGTCTGTGAAAACATCCTTTAGATGTTCATCACAGTTTTTCAGAACATGTCAAGGAATCTTGTCTGGCCTTGCAACCTTGGACAGATGCTTCACACGCCCCTCTGTATGCCAGCTATGGTGAGCTGTAGGATCTGGTTGGTCAATGCTCTTTGCATATGTGGGTGTCTTTTTTACATTTTATATATATATATATATATATATATATATATATATATATATATATACACACACACACACACACACACACTTTTTTCCATAAACACATTTTTTCCA
>JBAMHX010000021.1:9854764-9876098 GCA_037177515.1 Pseudomugil tenellus
GTGATCCAGCACAAAATCTCGCCGATCGTCTCTCTTTACCTGAGGCCGGAAGCAGCACATCCCACCGGTGTTTTGACCCGAGTTATCGGGATTTGGATACGACTACGAAAACAAAGCAAGTTCTCCTTTAACCAGTACCATATTTGGGCATGTCCGTCTGTCAATGTATACAAAGAGGTCACTGCAACCTAGGAAATTAGCAAACACCCCTTTTGGAGCTCTCCCAGCAACTTATCCACCTTGTTTGCTGGTTTTCTTACCTGGCTTTGGCAGTCTTTCCCCTTCCAAGGGTAGGATTGTACAAGGTGTGACTAGCTGCTTAACCCCAGGATTGAAGTTCAGCATAGCAAACGGGCAAAGTAATCCTTCTGTAGATAGCATTAGCATTACAGGTGCTGGAGGAAGGGTCTTCTCGTCAGCTGCACGAGGGGGAGAAAGGAGAAAGTTACACAGACACCAATTTATGGTCAGCATTATTAATTTAATAAATACATAAAAAATGCTTCCTTTAATCTCACAAATGATACCAAGCAGAATCCCGAAATATCATTGGGGTTTAATAACATACTATTAGTTTTGATTAATGTTCTTATTTTCCCATGTCATATTGTCTAGTGTTCAGCTAGAACAGGCACCAAGAACAATTTTAAGCAGCCTGAATTAATAAAACACAGCCTTTCCTTTTTTATGCTATTTACGATCACTTCTTTTGCATTTTCCTAAATCTTGCAGTAAAATATGGGCTGCAAACCAAATCTAGTATAAACCACAATTTCAATAAGAAATTAAAACTTACGACCGAAATTAAAGATGGATTAATCAGAATTGAAGCTCTCCAACTTGGAAACATCAGAAAAGCAACAACACTCATGACAGTTGCTGCTCTTTCTCGGTGTATGTCTGTGTGTTAAGGCGCCATACTATGAAAAATGGCCTTTTATGAGCTTTTATCCTTCTCTTAGTGTTAATCGTATCTTAAAATGATCCCGGAATTAGTTTTATTTTTCATGTGTTTTGTAGTTTTATCACTTTAAAAAGAAGAGTGCAGCTTATGCCGAGCAAACGGCTGACACCACTGTGCCGACACGGCATGGTGAAGACTCCCCCATCTTCCACCTGAAAACTTTTCCATTTCCTCCAGGAAGTGTTCACATCACTGTTGCTGAACTCTTGTCAACAGACACACGTGTAACTGCACACTGACTACACACGGCGCCTCTCTGGTTGCTTAGTGCCGGCAGGGCCGCTCTGTGTAAGCAGCAGAGAGCAGGCAGGAGAGATGCAGAGCGAGGCGTTCACAACTCCGGTTAGAAACCTCTCAGCAACAAGTGAATGGTATGGCAAAACTATAGTATGTATAGTATAAATGTGAACAGGATAGACTGTGACATGGCAAATATAGCATAATATGGGACCTTTAAATAACTTCCTTCATCTGGATCATATTGCAGTTCAGAAGTAGAAAGATGTATATAGCGACAAAGAGAAAAACCAGAAGGGAGAGGTGAATGGTAAACCTCATCAGCATGCTTCTAAGATATTGTCTGAGCTTTGTTTTTTTTTGTTTTTTTTGTGCGTTGTGGTCCTCTAGCTTGTCTGAGTCATTTTATAGAACACATTTCTTTTCTTACCGATTTCTGTGTTATTGCTTTTCCAACCATATTACCTTACTCTATATCAAGGTTTTCATCAGACTACAATCATGTTGTCATGTTGCCCAAGTTACAAGTTCTGTTTTTAATGTGGAGAGAGTTTGGGGGGTAAATTGGGAGAGATGTGACCAGACAGCAACAACAGCACTACACGACTGTCTGGCAGACTGGGTTGGTTGAGATAAAAGTGCACTTAGAAGGTAGCTTATCATTATTCTTTACACAACCTGCAATAGAGCACTGCAGTGGAAGCTGTATGCAAACAGAAACCTGATGGATTTTAGGTTTGTCTGATCAATAGGGGAGTGCTCGGCACAAACCATTTTGAAACTAAAAGTAATGAGAAAATGAAATGAAGAGCAAAAGCTAAACTAAAATGAAACAAAATTTAAATATGGCACAAGCTTGAGTTTAATCTTATGTGGTGGCATAAGATTATATGCAGAATATATGATGTGCAACAATATGATTAACCAAAAGAGGTGTATTTGAAGTTATGGAAAAGCAGCTGACAGACGAATGCAGCTGGTTAATACCTGCTGAATGCTAAACAGAGCTGCAAAAAGAATACTTATGTGGGCTTCTACTGGGGATCACTTGATGCAGTCCCTACTCACAAAGAATTCACACCTAAAATGAATATAAACATATATATTTTCATCTATTTAGCTTAACATATTTCTGACAAAGTAGGTTAGACCCATCTATTATTACTCAGTTGTCACTCAGACATGCTGAAAAAGCATAAATCCATTCTCAAATGAAAAAAAAACCCTCAACATGAAATCCATTTTCAGTCCAGATAACACTCCACTATAAATTATGTCGCCTTTGACATAACTTCCGTTCATTTTGTTGATCACGGCTCTGTCTCATCTTCATTATCTATCAATACCTTTATTATCATCACGTGTGACATAATCTACACATCTGAGATAATATTACATGCAAACTTGAATAGAGGTGAAATAACTTGAATAGAGGTGAAATAACAACTTTCACCAGATCATTTCATTTGACCATGACCATTTTCAAGGTACACATACATAGAAGTTTTAAGTTATTGATTGAAGTATGACCACATGACACTGAGGATTGTGCCAGAAAAAGTTAGCCATTTTGCCAAATCACATTCCTCACTGTGGCAAGTCCGTGTACATCTAAGCATAGCTGAACATCACCACCCAATTAGAGGCGAAGGCTAACTAGACACCAGCTGATGAGACACCTGGTTCCACCGGCACTATTAAAGTGAAACACCAAGAGCCCCATAAGTACTCTAACTTGTATTGCTGTGTAGTTCATGAAGTATCTTTTATTTTGTACTTTTTTAAACAATCATGCAGGAACAGTCCATGGTTTTGATCACATTCTCTCTCGTCATTACCCACGCCAGATGTCTAGATTTATTAGTGCGTTGACTTGGCTCCATTTCAGCTTTAATAACAGTCAATCTTTTCTCCTTTCTACACGATTCCCTATTTTTTTCTATAGTTATAGAATAGTTACAGCCTCTGTGTTTTTATAGTTATGGAGTTCATCGCCATCGACACCCTCACTAAAAACAAAGTAATTTAGTAATTACAAAACCACGTAATGGCAATGTAGCTAACGTCGGGCCACTACTTCTAGTCATCTACCCATTCTGACAGGGTAGAAGGATGGCGCACTCTCTCTGTTCTGTCTTCTTTTGATAAATAATGCAATCCATGTATCTATCTTTCAGATTTGGTCATTGTTTGAGTAATGGAAATTTTATTTTTATGATTTTTCTGAAGTAGCATTAAGTTTTAAAACTGTACTAGTCAATTATTATTGCTAACATAGACAGAAGGGGGAAACCGACTTCCGCTTACAGTAATTTACACAGTGGATCATGGGAACTGTTAGCCTCCAAGAAAGTGGTGGATACATGCTGTGGTTCGTAAACTCTAATGTAGGTTTGAAACCTACCTATCTTGGTACCTGGTTTCAGACACAACTGGTTTCATGGAGGCTAATCCCCAGCTTTTTATTGTGGATGAAAGAGCAAATTACGGTTTTACTAGAATTCGGCACTGTGTGGCCTCCAAAATGTCAAATACACTCACTGATGTAGATCTCCTGCTGGCTTGTGTAGTCAATGGCTAAGCCAAGGGGTAGAGTATCTTCATTTGTCTCAGTCACTGGAAGCTCAGCCCTACTTGCATCCTCCAAGATCCAAACTTCCCACATCTAAAAAGAGACAACACAGTTAACAAAATACACATTCTCTACTGTTTTTCCTTCTTTTATTCACACATTATTATAAATATAAACAACTTGTTGATTTCAGTATTTAAAAAAAAAAAAAAAAATCAACATTTTTACTTAAATAAAGATGACTGTCGGCAATTAATCAGAAGCCGTTTTTAAAAGCAAAGCTACAGGAACATTACACAGTGCTGGCATGAGATACATTATTGGTTATGCTTTAGGAAAATGTAGGTCGGTATTGGGGATTAGGTTTCTTAACTGCAGACAATGTACAAAGGAAAAAAAATCTGAGTAAAAAAAAACTTTGAACACTTATATAATCCCCATGAAAGCTGATTAATGTATTTTATCTGACACTTATCATTTCTATTTGTATTCAAAAGTCACTACTTTACACATTAAATACTTTAAGTCTCTTTCTAACTGAAATGAATTACCTTGTCATCTTTTCTGGCAATGACGCTGACCTCAATAGAAGCTGCTGATGCCGCAAGCACAAGGTCCCTGAAAGTAAAACATTGAAATTATACAGCTAAAAATTTAAAGCAGTGGGGGGCATGTTTTATCTGACACCATTTAACTATTTCCATTCTTACCAGTCCTCTATGTGACTTAGGAAATAGTGGTGTTGTCGCTCAGTGCAGCTGCCATAAACACTCTCACCAAAGTTCAAATACTTTGTCTCCAATTTTTCATCCTTTTTCTGCAAATAAAAAAAAGACACATACAATTATGTAGCTAAAATATCGATACAAGTGATATAAACCTTTAGAGCTGTAGTATGTTAGCTGCACATTAAACAACAGCAGTGACTTTTCACATCCAGCTTTAGTTTAATATACTGTATTTGCAAATTTATGAATGTGATGCTGAGTGTTTCAGACATGACTCAGTTAAAATAAACCAAAGTTATAAGTGATGACCAAAACACAGTTTCAAAACTGCATCACATACAACAACAAAATCCTTAAATCACTTTGGGATTACTTTCATCCAGCAGCATCCAACTTCCATAACAGAACCAACAAAAAGCAGCACGTCAGGTGAAATTCGACACGACACGAAAAAAATAGAATAACACTGCAATGCAGATGCGATCTGTTCTTTAAAGCTACGCTACAGAACTTGGCAGTGTATCAAGTGCTGCATTTGTTTCTTCAATTTGGTGCTATGAAACTGAAGACTGATGCTACCTGACAAAAATCCATGTGTGATTAAGTGAATCAAGTGGACTGCAGATGCTTGCCGTACTCACAGGAAGAGAAATCAGCACCAGCTCAGGGGGGGACTCCAGAGATCCATCTACAGCAGCATATGCCACTGCGAACATATACGTTCTCAGCCAGAGCACATCCAGAGCTGCAGGGGACAATAGAAAAAGAAAGATCCGCCACAAAATCATTAGACCAGGTCTCAGATTATTCTGTAGATCATAGTTTTTTTTACATGTAAACTCTATACACTGCAAATAAAATATCGATACTAGGGTGACCAGCTCAGTATTTTGGGTTTAATAGCACATTTAATTTATTTTATTAGTTTCAAAAGTTTCAATCAGACCTTTGACAGGTTCCTCAGAGGTGTAAAAGTGTGGGCATGGGATAACTTTTTTTTCTTCTAGTGCCTTTTAAAACAGAAAAGAAAAATTAGTACCAGTTTTATAAACCCAAGAAAACTCATTTTTCATCATTTTTAATGATTGTTACTTACTGGTGTATATTGAATAACTGTGGCATCCATTGTTCCTGCAGCAACTTGCTTTCCTTTTGGACTCCAGCAAACTGTGTTGAACAAAGTGCATCTGTGTCACAACTGTTTTATTGAGCACATCGTTTTAAATAAAATGGATGTTATGAGTCATACTCACTGCAGGTGATTCCGCTTGAAGCAGGTAGTTGTGCATGCGTCCTGACAATGTCTGTTACTTCCAGAATCATCATGCTGCCATCTGACAGGCAGGCGGCCAACATGGAGACCTGAGCAGGATTCCACTTCAAGTCATGCACTAAAGTGTCCGTTTGCACAGCAGGCTGAAGAGAAGCAAACGGTAACTTCTGTGATCTTGCCTAAGAAGAAAAAGAAGAAAGAATTAAAATACGCAGTTGGATATTTGAGCAGAAAAAAAAACCTTTAATTACTATTTGAGCATTTACAGAAAAAGACTTGAATGCCACACAGTTAAAGTGAACTAGTGAAAATATTTACAAAAGTAAAAAACTGAAACGACTGGTAAAAAAACATCACAAGACAAGACTTTTACTCATTAGGACATACATTTACTCCTTTTTTGTCCTGTATTGGCAAAGTCTGATTTATTATAACAGATCTGTAAGTTCCCCAATGGCATTCTTTGTTACAATCAATATTTTTCATTGAACAATTGTTTACTAGATACCTGTGGTGATCTGTGTGATGCTATCAATAAGGAAATTAAAAAACCCCACCACCAAAGGGAAATTCTGAAAGCATGTGAAATGTTGTAGGTATAATATATGTGCTCCACACACAAGTGTTTTATTTTGTTTGTGTAGTTTTAAAACACTCTATGGACTCTAGATTCCTTTTACGGAAAGCATATGAAGAAATGCGTCAGGGAAACGCTGGGATACAACCCCGGCTGTAGCTTCTCTACGGGGAGGCTGTCAGGTAAAGTAAACACCCACATAAGCCTTCAGCTACAACAAAGTCAACCAATAAAAGTGGAAAAAGCTATTTTGAGCAACATATTGATTAGTCATGCACATTCCAACTACTAATACATTAAGATGTTTATTTGATCAAAATCTTATTTATAAAATAGAAGCTTAAACCTGTCAATATCCTGTCAATTCAATATTTTTTAGCAGCAAGAGTCACTGCAAGCAAAGCAGTTAATGGTATTGGAACCAGCAAGCTTCTTTTTTCCTTTCAAACGCTAGTATTGATACACTAGATAATATTGGTTAATCCTTTTTTCCCTTCAATTACATATCTGTTACTCAGCCATTCATTCAGCTGAATTATTTTAATAACAAACTACAATAAGTATGATCTACATTTAATATTAAAAATCATGCTGAAAAAAAGCACTAAAACAGTTACCTTGTTCATGAAGGTGCGGACATCATAGAATGTGAGGGATAAACCCGCCTCCTCAGAAATGCCACACACTGACAACGTGAGTTCATCACAACTGAGAGCCAAGTGGTGCAGACTTAGTTCGACAGTTACCTCTGCCAATGCTGGTATCCATTTGACTAGATAAAATATGAAAAATTGAGTTAATTGTACAAAATGAGGTTACAAATTTTATCAATTTTGCCCATCCTAGATTATAAATGATCAAAGTTAAGAAATTGTGAGGATGTTTTTTTTATTGTTGACAAAAAAGGGTAAAAAAAAAACAAAACAATAAACAAAAACAAACTAGTCTTACAACAGGCTGCGAAAGTGAAAAAATACAGTTTCTGATTTGGTCTTGTCCAAAGTTTACTGAGATTATATTAGCAATAAATAGATCTAAATCTACTCAGCAGTCAATAAGAGCAAAAAGAGAGAAACGGCTTGAAAAACAAAATAAAAAAAAAAACAACAAATCTTAACAAGCTTGTGGATAAAAGTGGAGTTAAATGGCACATTTGATTGAGTTGCAATGGCCAAAGTCGCACCAGGATAATCACTTCTCTACCTCACAGTGTGGGTTGCTAATATATGATGCGTAGGCCTCTTTAGAGCATTTTTTTACATCACTTAATGATACAACCACATAGAGACAAAAGTACTGTTTCCAACATGTTTGCTCGTGTTCTTACCTGTTTCGTAGGAGTTACCATCAGCTTTATCAGCAGCCAGAATATCTTGAGTTAAATACACTTTAAATGTTGAGTCAAGTCCCACAAATGTTAAACCAAATTTGTTCGAGACAGTAAGCAGACTTGAGCGGTCTTTTGGCAAGTCTTCAGAAGGCTCAAAAACTTGTACTTTCTTCATCTGACGAAACTGAAAGTCCTGAATAGAAAAAACAAGGACAGTTACTGCATCGTGCGCCATTATATTTGGCTGTTGATTCTCAACACTGGACTTTTCATAATATTTCAGAAACATAAACTGAAAAAAATTCAGGGAAGATTCCATTTTAATCATTTAAAACAATCATAAAGACTAGAAAACAAAGAAAATTAATATTTAAAAAAAGCCTTCCACACTACCACTCTAAAATGTTTTGTGTTTTTGTTTTCTTTTAAAAGGCACTTCCTTATGTTTAATATTTTACAGGAGCGAACTGCTCCATGTCCTCAAAAAGGTAGTTTGTTCAATGTTGTCTTGTGCTATATAAAATTACACTTATTGAGTTACACTCTTTAATCTAAAAAAAGGAAAAATGCTGAAAGACAGGAGCTTCTGTTAAAAGCAAAGTGTTTATATAGGAGCCAAACGTTTTAACTACGTGAAGCATTGTGGGAAAAGTTAGCATTTAAATCATCCAATGTCTTCAATTGTTGTTACTAACAGTTAATCTGAATTATACATTACCGAACATGGCAGTTTTTGAGCTATAAACGGACTTTATCCCATATCCTGACATGAGCCCGCTCTACTCTGAAGATCCCATTATTATGCTAACTGCTACGGTGCTAGCAAACATAGCTAGCTAAAATCCAGGCTAAAGTTGCTCCAACAGCTTTTTCGTATAAAATGTAAACACCAAACTGCGGGGTTTTTACTTTAAATTTCTCGGGCGTTTAATGTACTGTTATAAATGGTTTATAGCTGACTTAATAGAAACTTAAACGTCTAAAACCTTGCTAGCTAGTTAAGCTAAGCTAATCACAGCCAGAGTAGCTGGACTGACGCGTTAGCTTTAAAATGCGACACAAGCCTGTCATTAGAAGTTGTAGCTTCTACCTTCATATCCCTCTCAGGAGGGGTGTCTGTATCGTCACTCATTTTGAAATGAAGAAGCTGGTGTCTTCCAGGGGGCTGTGTAGTATTTGTTTATTCCCTGTCAGTGTGTTTTTAACCCGAAGTTCAGGCGAGCCGCATCAGGACAGCCAAATACACGCCGCGCGTTTTTATCGTACAGAAAGAAGCGAGGCTGAAAAGTAGATCCAAGAGCAGATAGTGAAATCGATCTCCACCAAACCAGACGTAAACACAGAAAAGCTACTTTCAGAAATTCCACATAAGTTGTTTTAATGCTGTATCCTTGTTTATTTGAGTTGTATTAATTTATTATTACTTTAGGGACTAGACTATAATGGGACATTTCTGCTAAGTTTGTCACTAATGCTTGTCCTGTCCTATTATGTCTTAATACTTTTCGACGGTGAGAAACGTCATGTCGATTTCTTTGTATGTCATTGCCATGTGAAGAAATGGACAAATAAACCCGACTGGACTATTTACAGAATCTTTTCCTTTTTTCGTTTTTTTTCTTCCTTTTCTGTCTTGCTGTCTTCCATCTCATCATAATTTTAGTTATGACCAAACGTAAACCGTGTTGGTATCAATATAATCAGCATAAATTAAATATGTTTGTTTTTATTGCTTTCTGTTTGCATAATTGGGACAAAGAAAAGAAATAAACGAATCTCTCAACAAGCTTCTGCCCAATGTAGTCTTTTATTTGAATGTACTTCCTTTTCACTTTTAGCAGCTGCAAAACAATTACTTAATTTTAAGCTAAAATTACTCATCTGTAAAGACCTTGCACATTGGTCCTCCTATACACATGATGTTTAAATGTGTATATGTTTAATCTGTTTAATCAGGCCCAAAGCTTCAGTTAATACAGATGCTATTCTGTTCCTGCTTTTTCAGTCTGCAAACTGATTATTCTATCATTTTCTTATTTATTTTTCTTTCTTACTGTCACATGATCTAACACCATAGCACAATGATTCCATTTAAAATCGAATCACACTAAATATCCTCATGACATAAATTTGTGTATGGCAGAAAAGTTGAAAAACAGAGTTAATTCTCATTTGAAAGCTTTTATATAAACTGCAGAGTGTAACCAACTTGTTGCTTCCAATCAGCATCTTATTGTCACTTTGTCCATATCTCTTGGAAAAACTTGTTCCACGTGTAATCTGCTGTATTAGATATTAGGAATCAACACAGGAAAAAGCTAGCCATTAAGCTCTTGAAACAAAAACCAAAAGAGACAAAATCACTACTTAAGCAGCACAATAAATAGTGATGTAAGGACTTTTATTAGAAAGCAGATTTTTCTGTATTGCATTAAAAGAAATCAGATACTCTTGGACTACACAACTTAAAACTGGTGATGGCAGATATCATGATGGAAATGAAAGGTAGATTTGTATACAACATCAAAAATGGCAACTTGCATTTCTTTTATATATATTATTGATGCTTCATTCAGAAGGCGCATAAACATTTTGACATTTTTCTTTTGAGACATAAAGCAGTATCAACACGGAAATTTCCCCATCCCAGTTTGCCTGGTCCAAGCATTGCTGATTGTGGAAAACATCATCATGATCATAATGTTGAGTTGCACGATAAGATCCTTTTTTTAAAAAAACCATTCATATTGTAGTCCATTGTGAGGGTACCTATAAGCCCAGATTCAGGGCCGAATTCAACCTATATGCTGACCAGAGCATGACAGATGTTGTCCATGACAACATGGGATAACTGTTCACGAAGCACCAAGGTATGAGAAAATCCTTGTTGCAAAGACACACAGTTATAACCTAGAAGGCGGTAACATCACCATGTTCCTCCACTCTGGAAAGCAAGCTAGCACAGACCAAAGCAAGCTGGAGAAGGCAAAGCAAAATAGCAAGAGCACAGCAAGTCATGTCACATCTCCCATAGTGCACTTTGGGTCTCATCCCTTTTCTGATTGTCAGCGCTCTGAGCACATGGCTTTAAAAGTTGCATTTCCTCCTTATTTGCCTAAACCTTGGTTACTCTTAATGTGTTTCTCTATTTCAGTTTCAAAGAAGGTCTAAAGTGCTGGCATTTTGTTCAAGGACACACATATACATACAAACTTTTAGTGCATTTTTTTCTGAGTCTGCAAAAGGTTCAAATGCACACTCAATTGGGTAGTTGATTTATGTATTCCACTCATTATCACTACTTTGCTGTCATTATTACAAGAGATTACATTTTATGCAAACATTCAATGAAAGGCCAGGGTGTATAATAAAAAGAGCAGCCCTGTTCATGGCAAGACTCCCCAGTCTTTGCCTATTAACAGTGACAATTATTTAGCATAAAACACATGGTGCATAAAGATCAGAGGTTTTGTTGGGTTAGACTGAGCATCTGAATGGCATGCATTTTATGATACAAGTGTAATTTTGCATATAAATGTGTTGTGTTCAGTTTCCACCTTCAGTGGAACAGAAATGACAAGGCCCATCAGATTTAGAATCACAGCATCAACTGAGCATCAATGTAAGGTTTTATAATGCCAATAAGAATTTGTTTGCAATTTGTGGAAATGAGTTCTTTACTAGCAACCACCCCATTCCATTTCTTATTTTCAGTGATCATCTGGTTGAATAAGTACATGGTAAATGAGATACAGACAAAAAATAGAACATTATATCCACATTACTTCCTTATTCTGCCACCTCAAATCATCATAAATTCTCCAAGAATTTTTAAGCTTGTAGTGCAAAATCATTGCGTATACCCTGCACAAGAAAAGAAAAAGAGGGAACAACCCTAAGAATCTCAATCTAATAAGTGGCATTTTTGCAGAAGTGAACAATATGAACAAGTAAAGTTTCTATTGAATGAGAAAGGTACAATCAAACAGATTAACAGGCTTAATAATCAATGTCAGACTTGATTTAACTTTAATTTGTGGGCTGTGAATCTTGTTTACTGTGCAAAGGAGTTAACTATGTATCTGTTACTGTCAAGTGAAATACAGGGACTCTCATTTAACGAGTTTAGTTAAAAAAAAAGCTGGAGAGCAACCTTGCCGTCTTTGTTTAAGAATTACACTACCAAGTAAATGGAAATAAATAATTTAATGTTCTTCCAAGACAATTTAGTCATTTTAAAAATAAGTTTAATAATGGGGAAAAACTGAAACATCTATGATTATACAGTATAGTACTTGGTCTTGTTTGTCTCTGAAGAAACAATTAGGGTAAATGTCCACACCCACACATTCACAGTCTAAGGCACTGCTCCACACTCCTTTTTCACTTCAGTGGAATAATAATGTTTTCTAACTTTTACAAGTAACTCCATTATTTTGGCTAAAAGCTGAATAAAATATTTAGAGCTTTTTAGAACAATGCAGAATTTCCCATTTTAAAGAATTTAATTTAAAAACCAATAGCAAATATTTATTTCAAAAGATTCATGTGAGACTTGGAGATCAGTCTAACAGTAGAGGACTCGGGTTTTAATTAATGTATTTTTAAATTAAAATCTTTGTTACTTTGAGAAAAACAGAATAGATAATCAACTGAGATGGTGGATCCAAAAGAAAAGAGAATTTCTTTATTTTCTTACAAAAGCAGCAGAATAAATTAAAATGATAATGTATAATTTACTAGAACTTGCTATTTCAACATCAGAAACATACAAGCGTTTGGATAAAAAGATAAGAATATACAACAGGATAATAAATGGCAGCAGGCTTCTTGAACATCGATCAGTTTTGAACATATTAGTTAAATGGTCCCTGCTGTCGGTAATGTTGGAAGACTTTTCTGCATCTTTTAAAAAAACGTTTTAGGTTCAACCATCATCCAGCCTCACAGAATAATTCAATTTTTATGGTGCATTCCTGCAAGTTTGTAATTTATGCAAAACAATTTTAAAAAAATTCAATTATTTTACTATATTTAATCAAGGCCTGGACCCTCGTCAAAGCAGTGCTACAGTTTACATTCATCCATCATCTCGTTCATGCTGGCAGAACCCTGGCTTTGTCTATGAAAGACCACATTTCTTTAAAAAAAAAAAACAAAAAAACAAAACTGTAAACGTCATTATCATTACCTAGTGCAATAATAACCCTGTGTTTCTTGTGCAGGGCTATCTTAACGCTTATTATAAAGAACCAATGTAAAAGGAGGAAAGACAAGAAAATAATGCGGCCCAAACTTTGAAGTGGCACAGCACTGGAACATAAATAAACAGACTACATATATAGTATACCACGGGGCAATAATGTACAAAAAAAAAGAATAATTTTCAAAATATTTGTAGCCAAAAATGAATTTCTTTTCATTCACTGATGGTCTGTTTATATTATCAAATGTGCACTCATGACTGATCGAGACATACAAACAGCACAGTACAAGTGGAACATACAGCAGTGCATCTTTTTAAATCAATGCATAAAACAGTAGAGTTAGGACTGCATCCTTTACATGGCTAGAAGCACAAACCAGACAACAAAAAAGAAAATGAATGGGAGCCCCCCATCAAAGACCCATTGCTTTGATACAAGCCCACAAATGCCTGATTAAGAATGTAATCAGTGATGTGGTGGCAATTTGCAGTCTTTAGAGGTCTATTTAGTTTAACTCCTCCATTTCCCCCAACTCATTTACCTTTTTGAGTGCAAATGTAGCTAGCCAGCATAAATCGCTCTTAAAAGTTTAATTCAATAATTTATCCACTCACCCACAAGAGAAAAAAAAACTTGATGGAAGCAAGGCTGTGTAGTCTCAGTACATATACACTGCCAGACCAAAACAGAACAGTGTTTCTCTGTCATTTTTTCTAACCCTCAGTGTAGTGCACTTCTTCTTTTTACTCTATGTATCCATTCTCCTCTGTTTGTGGTGACAGCACATTCTGTGGCCAAAAAAAAAAACAACAGAAATTCGATCTAATAACTTCTCAAAGACAGTCAATGCTGGGTTACACCAAGGCCAGTGCTAACATTTGCTAAACTGAGGTCAGATCCCAGAAAGAAAGGGAGAAAGTCCTGCATTTTTATGGCATAGCTCCAGGCAGCAGTAGCTGTTATCTTGTTTAGATGCAAGGTTGTGGCTTTGCTGTTGTTTCGATGTTTTTTTTCTATTCACTGTAATAATGCATGCAAGCTTGGACTTTAGTACACTTTATTATTCATGGCTCTCTCTGAATCTCCAAGACACAATGATGTATTTTAAAAGATTTCTTAAAGATAAAAAGCAATGCAACTTATTATTATTTTGTCTTTTTTGGACTGTGTATTGTCTGAATGCATTGGTATAGATACAGTATTAAAGCCTAGTATTACAGAATGGTAAATATCTGTGTGTGTGTATATGAATGTGTGGTCTGGTTAGGAGCAGTGGGGGTGGAGTGAGGGTGCTAGAGCAGACACAGGCACCACATTGACAGCCAAATGTGATATGTCACGGGCAGATATGCATGATAAAACAAATGCATGTGATAGAGTTGGGTTTTTTTTTTTTGGATTCAGGAGAAAATTCTCGCATTTGCAGAAAACCATTCTGTAATCTCGATCATACAAGTGATCTTAACAGTTAACAGGAAAGAAGTTGGCTTAGTTATGAGAGCAGATGAGGTTTTGTTTTGTTTTACCGCCACATTGTACTCATACATATTCATGTTTAACATTACAAACATCTCTTTTACTGGAACTGCCATAGTTTTCCAAAGATTTGGATCGTTTTCCAATGCACCTTTCCAAGAAAATGGAAACCATTACAACACACTCCATAAACTGCCCACAAAGCAGCTGTTTCTTTTGTGTTGCATTTAAATGATGAATCGTTACAGCCGTATTCTCTGCTCTCACGCTTATGTAATATAACCACAGGAGCCCAAATACTAAGTAAATACTTAGTATAATAAGAAAGGGACGGATCGGAAAAGGTTGAATTACCCAATATGCTAATGCCATGCCTGTGTCTACTTCCATCTGTGTTTTTCCTTTACTATTAGTAAGTATGCAAGTACACAAGCACACACGTGCGCATGCATGTGTGACAAACTCCTGCGTAACAAGATCTATGAGTGCAGCTTTTTGTGCTGATGAATTCCTGTTGAGGAAGCACAGAAGGGAAGAAATAGTGGCGGACAAGATGGTGGAGTTAGAGAGCAAGCAAAAGAAAATGCGTGTTAAACAGATTTCACAATATGAGGGGCAGCCCAAAGGGACATTCACTGTCCGTTCACCCTCAGGCCTTGTTCAAAACTTTCCATCTTCTGCTCAGGTGGTGTGCCGCCAGATTCAGAGCCCAGGATCAAACTTGGTGCCCCCAGTGATCTGTTTACGCCCTTCAAACCAGCTTCATCCTCATCTTCTTCCTGATCCTCTTGGACTCCTGCTTCACCCTCAGCCTCTGCGCTAGTTGCCCCAGACCCTGGGCTACCTCCTTCTGTAAGCGGTGGATGAGTCCTAAGAGGGTCTTTGCGTTCTGGATATAACCTTTGCTCTAGGGTCTTGAAGTCAGGCTCGAAAGTAAGGGATACTCCTGACTGAGGAGCACCCAGTGCCAGACCCAGACCTACAGCAGCATTCATGCCCATTCCTGCACGATACACTTCCATGCCATCAGGAAGCATGGACTTGATCTTGGGGAGCCATCTCTTGCGAACACGCCTTGCATTTGTGCACATGTCAGCAGCAATGACATTCATTTCGCTCTCTTTGAAGTTAGGGTTGAAATTTTGACAGTAGACTGTAAGAGACAGAAAAACCCAGCAAAATTAAATGAAAACTGTGCAAATTCTATGGCATACATTAGGTCATTTAGGCAATAAACCTACGTTTGACAGCATTGAGGACCCTGCTGTCCAGAGGCTTTCTACTGGGGTCACTTGTAGAAGAACGGATACCTGTCCCACAGCTATTGGCCAAAGTGTTCCTGTAGGAATACAGAATAAACACCAGGGGGCAGAGTAAACAACCAGCACATACATTTATATCAACATATGAACACACACACACACACACACACACCACAAAACATGGCCACAGATGGAGTGTGAAAGTTAGTTTGTAAAAACAGCAGCAGTGCTGGAGTCACACACAGAGCTACAGTTTAAGAGATTTACAGAGTGCAAACACTTTAACACAAACTACTTGTGCTTGTCTTTGCACTCACCTATCGAAGAACGTGGCTAAGAGACGGCGGAGTAAGACTTTGTGTTTGATACCAGCACAGAGATGACAGTTCATGAGCTGGCCTCGTGTCATGAACACCTGGGTCCCTGTGTTGCATGGACAAAGAAAATTAGCTAAAAAGAAATAGCTTAACATCAGAAAAAGCTTCTCATTTTCTCCCCAGGTCAACTTTTAATACATTAAATGTTTAAAGGAAATTATTAAAGTTCAAGCACACAAAATTGGACATATGGGAAAGAACAAAAGAATAATAAAAACAGCACGCTATTAACATGAGATTCAGCTAATTCTCACAGTCAGGCTTTAGAGCTGAATTACACCTTTTCATTGTGTTTCATTTTGTTTTAAAATAAATCACATTATGGACTAACTGAATTTGGAATGAATTTGGCTTGCATGTTTTTGTGTGTGTGTGTCTTGCAGTAAATTACACTGTGAATTATGCAGATTCTGTTCTTTAGCCTGGAAAAAGATTCAACTTCTCGCCATCCTTCTATGTAGACCTTATAACAATTTCATGCCAAGTGGCCATTTCGATTACAGATCTTCTGCTCTGACTGCCAAGAGCAGTTAGTGACAAAAAGTTCAGTTTTTGTGTCATCATACCTCAAGGACAAAAACTAAATTAATTAAAAACCTATTTTTCCTCACACTCTCAGGACTCTGAAAGGGCCATTTTGCAAACTACCGGCATGTTTTTTACTCCAGACTGACTTCTGCCTAGTCACTCTTCCATAAAGACCTGATTGATGATAACTCCAGAGATGGTTGTCCTTCTATCACTGTCTTAAACCACTGCAAAGAAACTCTGCAGCTTTGTTTTCATTCCCAACACATTGACATAGATTAAACTCGCTATGGTGACCGACTTTAATAACTTAATGTGCGCTAACAGTTGTTGCTTCATGACCTTTTCCTGGCTTGTGTGAACATGCGTCAGATGGTGCCTCAGTGAATAGCCTTTCAATTAGGAATAAGAATTTAATTTAATAGTGCTGACGTCTAAACATAATTTAACCAAAATGTATGCTCAAATTACAATGAGCAGAGATGACCAGAAGTTAACCTCTGACAGCTGTCCGTCACTTGGACTGCGATAAAAATCTCCAATTAATATCCTCTTTTCTTAAACTATTACTTTTGTAAGGCTAAGTTAATTGAAACAGTAAATATATCTTTACAAGCACTGACTCGGAATGATCTAAATCAAATGCAGGCTACTTTTGGAATATGTGGATGGTAAAATGTGGGCTACTTAATAAAAATGAGTGGATGTGTCTGCCTACCAGCTACCAATTCCAACTTCTCCCCAGGGTCCCCCTCAGTGTAGAGCTTAGGGTGGCACCGGTAGCCTATCTGGCTTATGAGGCTTGCAGGCAGTGCCACCAGGTCTCTGCGGATCAACACACAGTTGCGATTTTCCAAGGCCAAGGGCACTGCTCCCATTTCTGGTTTGTCTTGGACTAACAAAAGCAAAAAGGAGAAAAAAATATTTCTGAATTAATAAACAGTTTTGTGAATCAGAACAAAACAGCTATGTAGATGTTAGCCTCGATCAAACGCAGCCATACCCTCTTCCATACCAACCATCAGTTCTTTTCCAAAACAAAACCTTTACTGTTTTATTAACAAAGCATTTTGAGGGTAATCTGAGTGTGTTTTTTTGTGTTTCATAAATGTTTTAGAGCACCGCAGATGTATCTCAGATAAGTCATAATGCTGCATCAGCAACTTCAGTTTTGGAGGGGGACATATCCATAGCAAGGTGTTGGGTTCTTCCTCCCAAAATGCTTTCCTCTAACCTCTATGATGACTTGTAGGCATGTACACTCATACACACACTGAAGCGTGTGGATAAATCCGAGTGAATCTGTACAAACACTTCTACCTAAATACACACGCACTCACACACACGGGAAAGATGTGCATGGTTCTCAAATATCCAACAATGTCACCCTGCAGTGCTCTGACTGATTGCACATAGAGTGGATTTCATACATATCTGAAACTCCAGAGTTTTTACAAACCTGTATGATGCCTTCGAGCTGCAGGATGCAAAGGGTTTGACAGCATCAGTTAGAACTGGGCCTGTGTTCATCTCATATTTGAATGCAAACACATTAATATAATGCCTGCATGCGTGAAAAGGGAAACGTACACCAGTGTGAAATTGTGATTAAAAAAGCCATTAAAGAAACGGAATATGTACCAGCTGCTGTAGCTGTGATAAGGAGTGTGTTGTCGGTCACGATGCACTCCAATCATAACTCTATATGGCTATCTTTACGCTGAGAAATCCCACACACACACACACACACACACACACACACACACACACACTTGAGGCACAACATCCTGCTTTTCTAAGATGTGTAGGATACGTGATTTGTGAAAGATCAAGTAACCGGGATGAAATGAGTGTGCATCACTTTTTTACTCAACACATAACACATTTGGAAAAACCCTACAATGATATTTTGCAAGTCACACTGAGTCTAACATTTAGATTGGTCTGATATCAAATTAATTTCCTTCTTTTTGAGCCAGGGGCTTTTAGGAAAGTAAAGCACTTAGTCAGACCAGAAATACAAACTAAATTGTGCATGTAACAACAATGAAGGACTTTACTTGAAAAGTGATTTTTTTGAATTGGTAAATTTTTTTTGGTACAAAGTTGAAGTAAAAGAAGATTGTGTAATTAATTATACTCACTCCCGTAGGGGTTAACTGAACGTCCATAGATATGACTGTAAGTCTCCTCAGTGATCCCATCATAGGGCTCCTCTTCAAACTCCTCATCTTCATTTTGGTAGGATGTGGGACTGTCGGTGGTCGGCAGGCTGGAAGCTCCAGGACTGGACCTTTCACCACTTGTTCCTCCTCCAGCTCCGCCTCCGGAACCACCTCCACTTGTCACTTGAATGTGAAAAGGAGGCATGCCAGGGATTGGGGTCCCTCCAGCTGTTGTGTAGAACAGCGAGCTGGCCCTCTCCAGCCGACTCCCCAACTCTGAAGATGAGATCTTGCTCTGTATTGAAGGTACTGTTAGGGGTGTTGGATCACCCCCCTCTAGTTTAATTTTTCGTTGTGGCATTAGTAGGGACGTAGACCAGCCTGAAGTTCCCAAAAGGGCAGCCACAGCCAGGCCATTACCATTATTAGAAGGACTCTGTGGCTCTGATCCCGTTTCTTCTAAGGACCCTGCGGTTTGCGAGTCACAGTGAGGTGAGTTTGCTTTGAACATTAGGTCCATGCCTTTTTCAACTATATGCTGAATCTGGAGGTAGCCAGCTGTGTACATGACCACCAGCTGTTCACTAGCTGCCATTGTTAGCTTCCCTGTATAGCAGAAGGTGAGTATCTGCTCAAAGCAAGCAGGTGTTACAGAGGAAGGCAACTCAAACTGGGACTTGGTGGAGCTGCTGAAGAGGTCACGAAAGTAGAGGCTGCTAGCAGCCAAAACAGCCCGGTGGGCTTTGAAAGCCTGACCTGGTTGAGAAAGAGAAGTTTAATGTTCTGATTTTAAAAAAAAAACAAACAAAAAAAAAAACTCGGTAAGTCATAAAACATCTTTAGTTTTCAATTAAAAAACTAACCTTTCACCAAAATGGATACATCACAGTAGTGTCCCAGCAGGCGCTGCTCGTTGAGGGAGCCCAGAACTGTGGCTCCAAAGTTTGGGATCTCCACATGGAGCAGCTGGGACATGTTGGCCACAGAAGGAGAAAAAGATGGGCTCTCAGATATTCACTGCAGTCTCTACCACTGAGAGAGGCATCTGTACGATTGAAACGAACAGAAAAAAAACCACATGGAGGAATCACTGGAGAAGGAAGTAAATGCAAAATGTGGGAGAGGCGAAAAAAAAATATGCTGGGGAGACATAGACAGGCGAGAAGCGGCAACTAGGGGAAGAAGCAAAGAGCGCTGAAAACAGAGTTTGGATCAAGTGCGAAAAAGAATAGAGTTGAGGGAGAAGTGAGAGGAGTGTGAAAGAAAGACGGATATGTGAAGATAGTGGGTGAGAGATTGAGGCAGGATAGAGGAGGGAGGAGTGAAGTCATTGCACAGTTGAAAAAACAAAACAGAATGCCATGCCTACTGTATGCACTTCAAATGTTGTGAAATACCTCCAGGCTATGGTGTTTAACTAGACTTAGATTCCAAGAACCTTCTAGGAATCAGTCCGCTTTTTTTGCATTTAGTGAGTACACAACACTTGTCCCGCAGCACACACTTTGATGGCCTGTAACTCAACCTTGACAATAACTTTTCCCAGCAAGAAAACGCACAGAATACAGTTTTCATGTCAGAGTTCAGAGATTCTCCTCAATTTTTGCTGACACGATAGCTTTGTCAGCATTTGTCCTCCAAGTTCTTGCTAGAAAATATCCCAAAGCAAAACACTGTTTCACATTAACTTTGGTAGTTCCTTGAACTCCTCTTCAGTACATTCTCCAGGAAAACTGCACCTTCATTCCTTCCTTGAACATTGTATCATTGTCTTCGCCTGCCCACCAACCCCCACACACATACATATACGCACTAGTTTCATTATTGAGCAATGCTGCAGAACAGTTTCCAGGAATACAAACTGAAAAAAAAGAGAAGAAAAATGTCACCGCCTCTCTTTCACATACACACACATACTCTCTTTCCCTCCCACTTTACACACTCCATACAGACACACATGCTCTCTGGTTTACTTACATAAAAGTGTGCATATATAAATCTGCACACATGCAGACACACACAAATATGCAGGCTGCATAGGGAAGCTACTGTGTAACCTGGCACACAAACACAAACCAGCACATAACTTTCCTGCACACAAATGCACAAAAAGAGCGCTCACTGTAAGCCCAGACACTTCTGACCTGTGTAAGCCAGTCTTCTGGTTAAAGCACACCATGGAGCCTTTACACACACAAACACACAAGCGGCAGTCAGGAGCAGGACAGAAGAGGAGTAGTTACAGATGGAAGGAGAGCACTCTGATGTTCTTCGTCTGGCCGACTCTTTCTTTCACTTAAAGTGTCATTCCCATGGATGGTTCCCTCTGCTGTCTGACTTGAGTTTTCTCTGCCTGTCTATCTCTATATCCTCCAAAAACCCATTCTCTGTTCTAGCACCGTCTTAAAGCCTCCCTCTGCCTCCTTGTCATTATCTCTCTGCTTCTCTCCTCTCTCTCTATTCTCCAAGGGCTGAATTCAACAAGTGCCGCTGTACAGAAAGGAGAGGGAGAAAGAGAATTGGGGGAGGTGGGGGGGGGGGGGGGGGAAAAACAAAAAAAAACCACGAAGAAAAAAAGGGGAGGCCCGGTTTGTGACAGGGTCCGAGCAGGGGTTCTTGACCAACCAACCCCTCCAAC
>JBAMHX010000021.1:9883656-9895654 GCA_037177515.1 Pseudomugil tenellus
TGTGGCCCTGTGATAGGCTGGCGACCTGTCCAGGGTGTACCCCGCCTCTTGCCCTGTGTAGCTGGGATTGGCTCCAGGCCCCCCGCGACCCCGTTCGGGAATAAGCGGTAGAAAATGGATGGATGGATGATTCTTTCCTTCCTTGTCACAATTAGACTGGTTCTACTGTGTTTCTAGAGCCTAAAATACACAATTAAGCTTTGAATAAGTGCTTTGACTGAACAGATGTCATAACTGTTCACACAGAAGATGTCCTGCGTAATGCTGGACAAGCATGATCCTACTGGTTATGTTGGGAATGAATAGGGTTCAGTTTTATTTCTGTTTACTGGTTAATTTCATTAATGACCAAACTTTTTTTTCTACTTTTTCTTCACGTTGGCATCTTCCAAAAGTAACCAGTTTTATATGTTGGTTTGGTACCTGTCACAAAAAACAAACTTTCTATATGCTGTAAGAGTCAACAAATATTAACATAACATTAACAATTTTATCCCACACGAATACTAAAAAAAATCATGACGAATCTAAACTTGAATAACTGGTTTTAGACTCTTTGTTCTCTATAAATGAAAAGATCTTTGAAAGCATTAAAAGCATTAAAGCTTGTGTATGTGAATTTTAATTGCCTGCCCATATTTAATCTGCCTTTCTTTTGTATGTGTGAAGGTATCTCTGAAAAAAGAAACATTAATCGAAATGAAAACCTCAAAAAGGATCGGCAGCAAGATCTTCAAAGTTTTCATTTGTTACAGTCAGACGACAAAATGAATAAGGACTTGATGACCGAGACTAATCAAAAGATCTGTTCTGGCTCTACTAACTGTTGGGGGAGTTTCCGGTTACTTAAAATTAAAAAAAGAAAAATGTAGTTTTGCTGATTGCTGTTTGCAAAACTGTTTCAAAAGCTCTACTTGAGGACTGTAATTAAAATAGATTTTTAAAAATAAAAATTTCATATATTTTTTTTAAAAAAAGGAAAACAAACAAAAACATAAGATAGATGAATTATCAAATTTTCATTTTTATGTATTTTTATGTAAAGGGCAGAAAAGTTCATCAAAAGTAAGACAGTGACACATGGGTATGTAATAAAGAAAAAGGACCAAGATCTTTCCAATTAAACACAGCTTATACAATTTTAAGTACTGAAACCTATGTAAAAGGTAAATGGTAGATGCTGAGTGTGGCCATTTTGAGATCTGGGTGGGAGAGACTATTAAAGGCTGGTCTTTTAGATATGCTCAAGGCCAGATTTATGTAGCGGGGTGCATGTTAGATCAACTAATGTATAGTAGATTTTACTTTATTTGGTAAAAGGTACTTGTTAAGTTACATTATTTGTTTTCTTTGTATTTTCCATCAGTTTCTTTTTCTAACATGCATCAGTATAAAATAAAAAGTTGTCAAGTTGGAGGACCTCTGTTTACCGCCTTCCTTTAGCCACTCTGGCCACGCAGCCTACCACAGTAACACTTCTAAAACTCAACTCCAAACTAAAGGGATTTACTTATTTCAATAACATTAAATGTGAAAAAAAAAAAAAACAAATGTGCAACTATATAATCTAAGCCGGAATATTTTGCTTTCAGTATGTATTATTTTCCTTCTTTGTATTTTTTGACCTTCACTATGACAGATAGGGTTGAGGGTTAAATATGTTTCACTTAATGCTTAGTAGAACCCAAGGTTGGTTGGTTAAAATCTGGTTTATAACTGCAAACCATTTGCTAATTGTTAAATTATTCTGCCACTTTTATAGTTGTGAAAAATAACAGTCCCCACCAACATAAGCTATTAACTCCGACAGAGAGCACTGCTCCTGAACTACTCATCTGTAGATGTTTTTTTCTTATTCAAAGGTTTTACACCCCCCCCCCCACCCTTCGAAAAAAGGGGATCCTAACTAGGTCTGAAGATTATATAAACTCAGATGAAGAAGAACACAACATAATTCATTATGTCTTATTTAATCTACAAAAGGGGAGTGTGAATGCAGAAGAAGTGTATTAGTAACGAAACACGTCCATCTTTAGCACCAATGATCTAAAGTAGATATTATCTGAATGGCATCTCTCATTCAACTCTTGGCTGAACTTGTTGCAAAGTATGTTAAGTTAGCAAATTTTAATAAAAAAGCAAATAGCAAATGAAAAAGTCTCACAGTTAGTTCGGTGTCAGAAATTTGCAAAATTTCCCCAAATTATATGCCAACTTAAAGATGGCATGTAAGCATTTTTGTGCAACAGATGTAGAGTTAGCATGAATATGTCATAAAAACTGCTTTTTTGCAAGTTGTGCAGGAGTTTGTTTGCAATTTTGGATAAGAGGAAAGCAAATTGAAAAATAATTCTTACCTAGAACGCTGCTTGTGCTTGATTATTGCATATTTGCACACATTTCTTAATCTGAGGATGCTTGATGAGAAATTGTTTAGTATTTTCTAACTGATATAATAGATACAGTGAGCAAACGAGTGAGTGACAGGAAGAGAGTGACACAGACAGAGCAAGACTGGGGGGCGAAATAGAGAGAATAAACATGCCATTTTGATCACCCCACGCTGTTGTTTCTGATCTGAATGCTCAACAGTGACACATGTGTGACATCAGGAAAGTCCAACATGGCCGCCAGAGGAGCCCAATGCGATGTAAAAATGAGGACACATCTTTCAGCATCACTGCCCCACTTGTCTACAAACAGGAATAAACAAACACACTCACGCACATAGAGACAAAGAGATACAGAGAGAGCTGTGCCCACAATGACTGAAAGCCCCCCCACACATCCTCCAATTAAACAGAAAGCTGTAACTAAGTTTAAGTTTTTACATTTGTGGAAAGGCAATACCAAATTTTCTTGTGATTTATGAAAAAAGACTTTCTGAGACCATTATTTAGTTGTGCAAACCACTGCAAAAGGGGGTTTGTTCCAGTGCCCAGAAATACATACACATTTATTTTAAGTGCTCTGCCACACTCCAACCATCATCACACACACACACTTAACTGTGACCTAAGAATCTTCCAGTCAGCACTACACTAAGCTGGCATACATGTGCTCAAATAACATGTCACCTTGGACAACCACATCACACTGGTAAAACACTGACATGGGTTGTGGCTGAGCGCTTGTTTATCTCTGTCTCAAGTCAAAACCAGGCATGCAACTTTGAAACAGGTAGAACCCTCCAACAGCAAAAAAAATCCCGTGGAGTTTTTCAAAGACGTGTTAATTTGGGTCACTGCAACATAGATGACTAAATTATGATTGCTAAATGAGTGGCAGTTCCCCAAAATGAATACAAACAATATAGGAAAGGTGTGCCACATATTCATACCACATCATTATTTCTGACTTATAAAGAGCTCACTGTTGCATCATCTAATGTCAGTATACCTTAGCTTAAAACTATTTAGTGATTGTCAACACATTGTTTTTTTTTTTGTTAAATCTGGTAAATCCTTTTGTGCATATATCATTGTCTTTCACAAAGACGAGCAGTTTTCATATCCTTGCATGGCCATATGAGTTTCTGTGGTAATCAGTTCGGTGCAAAGTTGTTGTGAAAAGTGGGGGATTTTATGTATTGCATCCACAAACTGTAACTGACGTCAAAAATTAAACCACACTTGCTTTGGGCTTGTTGATTATTATTAAACATATAAAGAAATACACTTTTAAAAACTTTTCTTTAGGTAATTGTTATAAAACTGAATTTTTTTAAACATGTTTTGACTATTTGGAAAAGTTAGTCCCTTACCTCTTTCGGGTTTCCTTATTGATGTAACACAGGGAGACTGTAGAGATGGGCAGTAGCAGTTGTTCAAGTTCGCAATTAGATTTTTAAAAATGTGATAACCAATCTGCATTGGATCAATTTAATAAACTCCCAATCAAGTCTAAATAGGCATCATCACAAAAGATTAACGCCCATAATGCAGCAGTTATAACAATTAAGTTAAACATGTATACTATGCTGCCACTGCTACTTTGTGATACAAAGTAAAATTAAGATTTTACAAAATTTTGTCTTTTGAACACAGTGAACTTAGAAAGATTTTTAACTAATTCTGTCTGAAACTAAATTAAATATTGCTTTAAAATATTTTTAACTGAACTTCCAATTTAAATTCACTATATTAAAATTGAAAACATAAAAAATACATTTCAAGAATAAAGTTTTTATCATTCATAGGGGAAATACAATTTTCAAGACAGTGTCAGGAAAATATTACTATGACTACATGTGCTAACATGTTAGCTTTGGTAATGGCATAGGGGCTGGAGGGGTTCTGTAGTGAAAACTACCCGCCTCAGATTCCAATCTTTTTCCACTGGCCCCCACCGGCATTCTGCCAGGCTGTTAGGACATGAAGAACACATAAAAGATAGGTCATCATCCCAGAGGAGGGGGTCAGCCTATCTGCTTTCCTCAGTTATTATCTTATGCACTGATTAACAAGCTTTGTTTACTGGTAGGAGTCTTGAGCTAGGCTTGAAGTTTGCAGCAATTTAATTATGTACAGTACGAAGTAAAAGAGCATGGAAAATTGAGGTGGGCAGTAAAGATAAATGTCATCCAGTGATCCACAGTGCTCTCTTTCTTTTTTCTCTCTCTATATATGTACGCCTGAGTAAGTGTGTGTATCTGTATGATTCTGTTTGGTTTATTTAAGTATTTGTGTGTTTGTCTTTGAGGTATTTGAATTATAGGTTTAACTCTATCATGAATTCAAATGTCCTCTCAAGATTAAGCAAAAAAAATGCTGCAGTTCTATTCATACTACTGTCTTCAGCTGTAATCAAGCTTTTGCAAAGATACAGAGAACTAAAGAACTTGCAGAGGAGAAAATAAAACATGAAAATGGGGATATTATTGACTTTCAACAGTTAATGATCCATATGACCTTAACGATTAAGAAACTTCTCTAATAGCCTAATGTCATAAATACTGTCAAATGAAGCATAACAGAATTGACCATGAAAACGTATCAAGTAAAAAAATTTGATTTTCCATCCTGTTTGAGAATCTGATCTTGTGACTGTTTCAGAAACACATCTTCGTCATACTTCCCAGTAGGCTGTAATTCACTGCCGTGGCTACGTGCTTTTATTCATGCTGAAAATACGTGGAACAGTCAAATGTGTACATGCCCCCTTTCTTTTTTCTTTAATTTTTTATTATTTAGACACAAATGCACAGACGTGCACAATTGCTCGCCTACTTCACACACACTCAAACAACACAGGCAGGACATTCATGCCATGTGATCTTACTAGGCATTATGCCAATGGCCAAACATGTCACTTACCAGAAATCTCTGAGACAGCATGAGAGAGCATGGCGAGCACACACACATACACGCACACACACACACACACAGATATTGCGCACATTTGTCAGATTGTGAAAGGTCCTTGTGAAGTGTAAGTACAGTACATACACAAGGAACATGAGACTTAGCTGTTAGTTATCTGCAATGGAGCGTGGTGTGGGGCGGGACTCAATTCTGAGAAAAAAGAGAAACACGTGATCTCTATGATCTGATCTGGAATTGTTCTAGGAACATGCCATGTTTACTGTTCATTGTCTAAATTCTTGGAAGGCTTCCTGAAAAGCTCATAGCAGGCCAAGCAGTCTCAATGTTTCATGATTCCTAATGGCTTTTGCTGATCCTCTCTTTTACTCATTTGCCTCCTCATTACTTCCCCTCCTTTTATGTATGTAAGCATGAACACTGTGTGCTTGTGCCAAAAGATCGACGACATGTAAAACAGCCCTGTATTGTGAAAACTTGGATTCACTGCAGCATTATTATCATTGGGTGTAGTTCAAACTACCGATGAGAAACATTTAAATGGTGCACAAAAAGGCATTCATGCACACGCACACTGTTCTGCCACATAAGACAGCCAAAATGTCACACTTTCCTTTGATACATTTAATGATTTGTTACAAGTGTTCTGTGAAAAAGATAAGTGTGAAAACATTTGCATGCTGGCCAAGAGAAATCAAACATCCAATTCTGAGAAAGGGTTGAATATATTCTGCAAGCAGGTTTAAGATGTAGCTGTTTAATGGAAAGTTTACATATATATAGTCAAACAGAAACTAGTGTAAGCTCCAGCAAAAGCTGGAGAGGAGGAAGTGGATTCGGGAGTATGTTACTGCATCTATGCTGATAGCTGCTATAAAAAAATCTATAAAAAAAAGCCAATCTGATTATTTTAGTGCAATTACCTCTGTCAAGTTGCAGATTATGTTTTCAGTAGTGTTGGGTTATCTGTCGGTCTGTTAGCAAATAAACTCAAAAAGTATTAAGGAATTGATTTCGATGACATTTCACGAAATCTCTGAAATGGAATAAAGAACAAGTGATTACATTTTAGGGGAATTTTTAAAAACAATTCTTTGCTGGCACTGGTTAGATGCAACCATTCAGCATTGAACGTCATAGATTTTCCTTTCATTGTTATATTTTACTCTGAATATGCCAAAAAGTTTTGCTGTAGCTGCTTTCTATAAACATGGCGTTCCACAGACAGTTAAAGCTACAAGCTGCGAGCACTTTTCACCTCGTATGTTCTGCATGATGACACAGTCACCAAGATCTCTTTTAGATTATTCAGTAGCAGCCATTCTTCCTTATTCCTATTTGTTTACTCTGTGGGAGCTCAAGAGATCCTTTTTCCCCCCTTAAGTTCTGTACAGGAGTGACGGATGCCAAAGTATGAGTGGTTAGATTGCTTTTTTTTCTTTGTGGTGTGTTTCTGTCTCTTTTTTTTTTTTACAAAAAAGAAAAAAGCTACAACTATGTTCGGAGGTACGCAGCTTTAGTTTATTACCATGCCACAACTCCTGAAGATCACCTGATTCTGGTCTTGACCTCAACCACATCCATACATGTGCTCATGTGGGAGTGCGCAGAATTACCTGTTCATCCCCATTAACATAAAATCCTATTCAATTAAATTAATTTCAACTTTATTTGTACAAAGCCACACAAAATAGCCTTACATAGGGAACCAGCTAGATTGTATCGAATCTTGACTTTGATCAAGATTCAATGCAATCTCCCATCCTGAGCAAGCATGGGGCGACAGTGGGAAGGAAAACTCCCTTGTAACAGGGAGGCAAAACCTCCAGCAGAACCCGGCTCAGGTAAGGCAGCCATCTGCCTTGACTCCCTGGGGTCAGAGAGGACAGGAAAGACAGATTATTATACATTGCAGCTTCTATCCAGGAAGACCTGCAGATAAAGGAAAATCTAGAAAGATGTGGTTGCTGGCTAGCAGTTATCAAGCATGGCAGCACTTATGGTTCACTTTGGGGTTCTATAAAACACTCAACAATTTGTTCAGATCGCTCTGTGTCTGTGGAGTAAAACAATTACTAATATTTCACTGGTAAAAATTGTGGTTGTTTCCGTATAGATACAAAGAAAAACTAACAAACAAAAAGAAAAAAAAAACACAAAATGGTGTTTACGGTAAAAAAAATCAAATGTTGGTTTTTGTTAAGTTTTTTGTGAAGTTTTTCTTGTTTGCATGTTCTGAGTGTGATGACAGACAGACATAATGGCATTTGTTCAGTCTTTCTGCCACTAGCTTTGCCAAATATTTTTCTCTCCCTGGCACTGAGCAAGGGTATCAATATAACTTCATGAAATTATAGAATCAAAAGCCAACTGAGAAAATTGAAGACTATGAAAACAAGTTGCACAGTTCAACATGGCTGCTGGTATGATGCAGGGCAAACTGTGCTCATATTCACCTTTTGTGCACTTGGTCATGGGGAGATAAAAGCTCAAATGTAAGAAATTCACTAACTCAAAAACTATTGCCCACAGTTATTGTATGGCTTTGCGGAGGACTGAACTTAATGAATGCTTTTAGTTTACTGAAAGATTTGTGATGCATTTTAAGCCTAGCACTAACTTTTTCTGAAACATCTAATAAAGCTGTTTCTGTGCTGAAACCAAACTAAGAAACTGTGTTGTCTAAACCTAACAAAGTAGCTGTAATATCGGAACCTAACCAGTGAATGAGAATGGAAGTAACCATAGAATTTATAAACTGAAGCCTCTGGGAAACATGTGAAAGTTTTGTACTACAGGTTCATGTCTATAAATCCCATGACTTTTTCTTTAATTCCAGTTTTTCATAAGTAATTGACCCATAATGATACACCATTTCCTTTACTGTGTCCAACATCAAATGATTCCTTGTGGACATCTAAGAAATCACTGTTGCTGCTATCAAATTTAAAAATGCATTTTTGTCAAATTGCTGTTCATGACAATAAAAAACCGTTCAAGGCTTTAGCTGTATTATAAAAATAAAGTTTCATATTTATAACATTTAAAGACATTTAAAGGGCAACTTTAAGACATCTTTTGTAAAATTTTTATACCTGTAGAGTGAGTCAATATATATATAGATCAGTTTAAACTGATCCTGTATTTGGTGGTATAAAATGTCTTGCTGGGAATTCTTACTTCGTGTTTTATGCTTTTTAAAGGCACTACATGAGAAACTCATCCAATCTAATCATGACAACAGTCGCACTAATGAGAAAGATATT
The DNA here is from genome assembly GCA_037177515.1 of Pseudomugil tenellus. Taxonomy (NCBI): domain Eukaryota; kingdom Metazoa; phylum Chordata; class Actinopteri; order Atheriniformes; family Pseudomugilidae; genus Pseudomugil; species Pseudomugil tenellus. Next base: position 9,892,244 of record JBAMHX010000021.1, read on the forward strand.
CTACTCTATAAAAGGGGAAAAACAATGAAGCAAACAAACATTCTGCCACTTAAAAGTGACAGAAATAATGCCAGTGACATTAATTGTCTCTCGATGTATCCTTTCAGCAATTCTCTGACTTGACAATGATAAGATTATATCCAAAAATAACTTTATATGTTTAAATTCCAGTGTTCAAAAACAACAAGCACCTTGCCAAAGTGAACCAGAGAGGGCAGGTTTTTCTTCCTAAAGCGTTACCGTGAACAGTCTCGGCAATACCTAGAAAGTGTACAGCTGCTCTTTAAGGATATTATGTACAAAAGTACTCTGTATCGCCTACCAACATCATGACTCACCACGGTTTAAGTAAAGAAAAATGATAGACACGCCCTACGCAAGCAGGCATGGATTTACAGAGAAACGTTTATCAAACATGAAGACATACATTCATACTTGGACATGTACATAAAAGCATCAATAAATCAAAAAACATATTTTCAATCACTTTTCAAAATCTAAATGGAAAAACACCTTAACATGGTATTATTGCAATTTTTCTCCTGCAATAATAATAATAGTTTATTTTTTTACATAAAGCAACAAAAAAATTCCTGGAATTAAGCGTTGAAAGTAATTTTAAGAACCATTAAAAAACCAGAAGAGGAACCTTTTCTCACACAGACCTAACAGTTGTAATTCCTGTTCCTCGAACAACCGTCATGCCTGAATAAACAAGATGAGACAGGTTTTTCCTCTCCCAGGTTTACCTTGAATACGCAAAGTAATACCTAGAAAGCATACAGCGCGCACACACACACACACACACACACAGACACATGTATGTCCACAAGCTGGTTCTCTATTTTTAAAGCACATTATCGTGTCAAATATCTCACGGTCTTTGAACCGTTTGCCCCTTTTCAACCGTTTCACTCATTGTTTACACCAGTTATAGAATCTTTGCTTCTTTCTCCTTGACACTCCCACACTTCCACGCAGCCCCGGGCCCCCTCGTGGAATGCTGTCCAGTTCAGAGGCCCATGGAGGAAGGGCATCCCAGGACACATGCTAACATACTCAAATACTCTCGCACACACACACACACACACACACACAGCCAAATACAGCTGCTGAGAGCCATCGCAACACTTTGGCAGCCATCAAATTCAAAGAAGAGTGGTGTTGGGCGGCGTCTGTTCTGAAAAAAAATTAGGAAAAAAATGTCCTACAATGTCATGTATGTTGTGTTTTAGACTGAAGACAGAAATTTGGCAGCGCACAGGCGGATAACCCTGAATTTATTTCCTTGTTTTGTAGGGTGGGTGTCACAAACCACCTAAACAAAAGCATTCTTTATCTTTCTTTAGTGCATGCAGGTCCACCTATTGATGATTATTGATTTGTAAATAGCTGCATACACCTAAAAAAATTCTTTTGATATTTTTTTTCTCTTGTGACACGAAAAACACAAACCGATTTTGAACTAAACATCAGCGATTTCCTTGACTCAAGAAAGCTTCAAGAATACCGTTTTGACATCTCACCTGTGCAACACCTGTTGGGGACAAGGATGCTAGAAATGCTAATACTTACTAAAACCTATCGTCATAAAACAACAAAATTCAGCTCATTGATGTATTTTCAGTCATCTTGATGAAGTCAAAATGGAACACAAGACCATAACAAATGAGTGACAGAGAAAAGGATTGAAGTGTGGGGAGAACAGTGACAGGAAATGAAGAAAACTGCTTCAAACTACTTGTCAGCTAGCCACAGATTGCACACATGCAGACAAAGAAGAAGGGGGGCCCAGTATGTACGGCCTGCATCCTCATGCTGGGTTCAGGTGAGGTAAACAGTTACAACTGGTTTTCCTTTAAACTCTTTAAAGGAAACCCAACATTACATCATAACGTCACCAAAGCTATACAACATTATCCATAATTTCACTTTACAACATTTACTTCTCAGTTTGCAAAAATAAGCCTCTTAATAAACTAAAATGGCCGAAATTGATTGAGGATTTGATGGATCATCCTATAACTCGTGAAATAATTAAGCTTCCAGCTTTTGCACTGGATCTGTGCAAACATGCAACTTATGGCATCACAATTGATGTGTTATGGGTGAAGAGTTGTGTTTTGACTCCATCATGACGTAATAATGATTATATCATACCACTTTCACCACTCAGACAGTAACTAATGACAACACTGTTTCCTGTGGTTAAAGCGCTGCTTAACTTCATCGTTGGGCTGCAATTCTTCCAGTTTGATGACATTCTTAAGGAGTGTAGTGCCACACTACAGCGGGAAACAAATCTTTTCGTAAAAGCCTTACATTTCGTGGCAGTATAAATAAAAGTTTAAGGATTTAACTTTAGTTTAGTATACAGTTTCTATCGAAAACGAGAGTTATGCTGTAATATAAGCAGACTGGGAGAGTGTTCAAATGTGCCCTTAAAGTCAGAAAAGCCAGGGGAAAATGCACGCTAAAACCTATGCGTCATACAAATCCGACTCAGTACATATCACGCAAAGAGAGAAGGGGATATATTTACCCGATATGCCGCTATTCCACAGAATGCGGCTTTCAGCTGCCGCAGATGTGGTGAGCTCTTTCTTCGGATAACCTATAAACTTTCTGGGATGTTTTCCTTTCTTTCTTTTCTTTTTTTTTTCAATACAACCGGGCCTGGTTTCCCCTTGTCCGCTGGCTCACTCTATCACTTTAGTCCTGTCTTGGCCGCTCGTCCCCCATCTCGCTATCCCACTCTCTCTTTCTCTGCCCGCTTCTGTCCCTGTGCAGGAAGTAAAAGGCGGCTCACGCGAACAGTATACGCACTGCGAGCCGCCTGACATCATGCACCATTCCGTATAGACTTCTTTTTAAAGACACAGGCATTTAGGAGCTGCCAGGTTTTCTGTAGGTACACTGTACTATTGTAGACTACGCGGCAAAACGGACTGTCAGCGGCAGTCGGTCATATTTTGGCACTTTACGGACACATGAACTCAGTGAACTCTTAAAGGTGTAGGTCTACAGTACAGTTCAATACTGTAGATTAGTTTAACAAAACTGCTCGTGTTAGTCTGGTACAGCTGTTACTGCTATCTTGTTTGAACACAGTGGAATGCATTTAGAGCTTTAAGTAGGACGGGGGGGGGGGCATGGTTGAGATCCCGAATAACATTTACATGTGTGGGTACCTCACGTGTCCTCTGATGACAACCCAGACTACATGATGCGCATGTGTGTTATTCCGCTAAATTACAAGCGCCAACTGCTGGCGGTGTGACCTCAAGTCAACTTTTCTTTACTGCAGGCATGACATAGTATAATACCACACCTACTACCTACCTACCTACCTACCTATCTATCTATCTATCTATCTATCTATCTATCTATCTATCTATCTATCTATCTATC
>JBAMHX010000021.1:9932153-9943600 GCA_037177515.1 Pseudomugil tenellus
TAAGTAATGCAATAAATCTATAGAATATAATAAATGTATGAATAGCTTAGCTAAAGCAAACATAAGTCTAGAGTTAAAACAAATAATTACAACATTAGTCAAATATCTCATGAACCACAAAATGAAACTTAATGCGGAAAATGGCTAATTGTAGCATACTCTTAGGGTGAGCTATCTTGAGCTCGGGACAATTCTTTCCCGAAGATTTTTAATCCAGCTGTCAATTGCTGTGTTTTTTTCTGGGAATGTATCGGCACGTGAACTCCACCATACGTTCATTATTCATTACATTTTGTGGTTAGACAACGTAAAATATGTTGACGGATGTTAGAGATGGCGAGCCTTTCAAAGACAAAGGAGTCTGGGATTGGATTGAAAGATATTAAAGGTTTATTAAAACGATAAGAACAAAGGGTAAAATACAAAGCAACAATGGAGAAGGTTGGACAGAGATCTGTTCAGGTCAGAAGTCTGTAAGCTTCTGACCTGTGTACCAAAGAGACATGAGTTTACAGCTGGCACATTGCTAGAGACATAACATCTATGAAATGATATTCTTGTTTGTATGATCATAGAACTGTACCAGACACAAGGATGTATTACGTACATTGTACGCCATAACAATGGAACCAGAAAATTCCACAACAGGGACTTCCATATTGAAGCTTGATGTAAACAATAACAACTTGCAGTCGTCTCTCGACCAATGAAATGCTCCAATTTCTTCTTCTTTGGTAATCCGACCAGTCAAAGATTGTGTGACATGAAGTAGTTATCTTCTAGTTTTGAAAACAAAGGAACAATAATCCCCTAACGCCAAAACAAAGCCAAATAAACATTTACTAAAACTTTTGAACAGTCTGCCTTGTTCCAGACAGAAACTTATTCATGGAGTGGGACAAGTGACTGAGGAAGTAAGAGAAAAAAACGAGTGAAGAAAAAAATGTAAAAATATAAATAATATTTCGTTATGCTTGTGTTAGAATCATAGAATGTTTAGATTTTTTTTCTCCTGGTAGCCAAGAGTTGAGATAAACATGTTTGAAAATGAACCTTGTACATTGTTGATTTGTGTCCTTTTTAAAATTGAATTCTATGACATTCAATTTCCGTTTTTTTCCTTTGGTTTATATACTTGTATAACTATTGATCCAGTCATGTGACATATTTTTAGACTACATATTATTATTGCCAATCTTGTCCTGGAAAAAAAAAGATGGTCATTACTGTCTGTACATAAAAGGATTAAAAAAAAAGACATGCATTAATAGACCGAGAGGCCAGGCGGAGCAAAACTAGCAATAAATTGTTAAAAGTTAAAGTTTACATGATAGAGGAATTATTTAATTTGGCTTTAAAATGACAATAAACCAGCCACTTCATTCAGAATGAGCTTAATTCCAAATTGTGAATTTCACTTGCACTTAGGTGTTTACATGGTTAATTTATATCCGTTTAAAGCGGAATGAACTTTTATTCAGAAGTAAAGAGGAATTAAAACTTATGTATATGTGCATTTGATTCAGCTGTGCTGGAGAAGGGCTGCACCTGAAAGTTGAAGGATGGTAGATCTGGTTTTTAGATCCTTGAGGTCAGCTCATGAAACATGAGAGCTGAAACAATGGTTGCATTTATATTTTTTTTCAGTGTAGATAGAAATAAATTCAAGTGGAGATATTTTACAAAAACTGAATAAAATCCAAGTAAGTTCTTAATTTATTTAACACTTAAAAAAACCCACAATGCTTTATTTTCCGCAAATATTTTTACTTTTTACAATTAAAACACAGGGAACCAATAAGGCCTTATTAGCAAACAACACAAAAACAGTCAGCTGTAAACATTGTGTAAAAACAGGCTAAAGGCCAAACCTCCAACTTCCTGTTTTACAAAAGCACTACATCCCTAATAGAATTTCCAGATAACACTTAACAATCTTGGTCACCTTGTTACTTTTAAGTGATAACAGATATTGCCATTGACATTTTTCCTCATTTTTGTCCCATATTCTCTTTCCTTGTTCCGTCCATGTCAAATAACAATGGTTTAACTTTGTACATACCTTACATTTCTCTTATTTTCTTTCCTTTTTCTCACATCATTTTCCCACACTTACCTACCTATTGCAGGGCTGTTAGTCACCTAGTTGCATTCAACCTATCTAACAAAGTGTAAACCCGTCTTAGTCTAATTCTTTCCTTAGAAAATGATGGATTTCCAAACAATTTAAAAGAGTGGGGTAGGATAATCCCAGTTATTTGTTCAGATGTGTTTGTCACACAGGCACCACAATCTCACACCTGCTTGGTGGCAGTGCCTTACAAAAGCTGCACAATAATATAAAGGAAATAAGTCATTTATAACAGACAAAATAAAAGTCGAAGAGAAAACAAATATGTCCATAATTACCATTTGGTTTGGTAGTCTGATGATTGTAGAGTTCAACAAATACATTTAAGTGTTTAGGACTGTTCTGACTTAAACAAAACCATATTCAGACACTGAGACTTTCAGCGGCAAGTGCTGACCCCCCCCCCCCCAAAAAAACAATCTTATCTGAATTTCTTCCACAAATAATAATGAGAAAGAAATTCCCCCAAATTTAGGAGATTGGTGCTGCTTTTTACATTCACTCTCACCCCCTTACTGTCTTCACCAAACACTCTTTGGGTCAGGTTACACACCTGTTGCTTTTGTGAGGCAACAATGATACCTGCCACTCTGATGGAAGGGCTCAGCTGAATGGCCTGTCCGGTGTTCCTTTTCTTGTTGTGGGAACCTGAGGAGGGAAGTAGGCAGCTTTTAATCGTGGGAGAAGCAGGAAGTTGCATTTGATAACAGAAAGACAGCCAACTGTTAACATCGTTCATTTTATATTTTACAGATGTACAACAAAGCAGTAAAATATGTGTTTATAAGTTCAACTAGAATTAAATGGTATTCACTTTAAATTTTTATTCTCAAACAGTGATTAAATTTAATCCAAGAGAATAACATGTTTAGTTTACAGTTCAGTTCAGTCTTTTGGCGTGAGTACAATGCTAAGCTAAATGTTGTATAATGTCCTTTACAAAAATGTCCAGTACTTTCTATTATCTATTGTCAACAATATATAATGTGATGAAAAGATTTAATTTGTTCAAGAGTCCAAAAACTCTAGACTGACTTCCCTTGGGTCTCCTATTTAAAATATTTCACAATGATGTTTTTGTTTGCTGTTAAAGACTGTTAACAACTTCAAGTGTAACAAGCTTTCTGTCTTGGTGCTACTGGATCGCAGTTTGATGCATGTCACCAGACCTTATTAGACAGATTAAAAAGTCTGGTGGGCTTCTAAGGCACTGTTTTAAAATGGTTTCACTTCTATCTTACAGACTGACAGTTTCTGTAAGCTTGGATGCTTGCTGCTCAAGAATCTGTGAACTCTAGTGTGGGGTCCCCCAAGATTCAGTTTTAGGCCTAATACTGTCTGAATATTGCCTCTTGGAGATGTCAACGGGCGACACAGTGTTAGATTTCAATACTATGCTAAAGATACACAGCTGTGTATAACTGTGTCTTCTGATGGCTTAGAGCCAGTTAATACTCTTTAAACCTTTATTTTAAATATAAAGTCATTTAGGGCAACGAACGTCTTATAGCTTAATCTCTTTGCATTGATTTTGAAAGTCCTAATTTCATAGGGTTAGAATAAGGAGTATAAAAGGCCGCTACTTGGTCATTTATACTGTGGTACTTTATTTGCGTGCATGACGCTGACGTCATTTACGTTACCTTTTACCAGAAGTAATACCCACACTTGTTGCGGTTGTTTGGTCTCAGTGAAAACGGGCATCCTTCTGCCTTTTCTAATATGGAAGTTAATCCGAAACAACACACGAACAACGCAAGATTTAAGTTTAGATGAGTTATTCTTTTTTATCCGATTGCCTTTCAATTAGTTTTATTCAATTTACTCTCTCTGATAGTCTTGTTAGCATGTGCTCTAACAAGCTAACAGTGCCTCGTGTGAAGGTGGGCTGGGGTAAACGTTTTTCCCAGGTCACAGTTGCATCCTTGGCAAGCTGAGCGAGTTATGTTTAGAACCTGATTTGTGTATGAAAGTATATGCGTTTATTTTATTTTTTGTACTTGTATAGTCCTTTTGTAAATCTGTTCGTATTGCAAACTGTGAGTTTGCATTTCTTCTGTTTATATATGTTGTAGTTTTCACAGTGCTCATGAGATGATGCAGGAAGTATCCATAATGCTCCTGTCTCCTGATGTAAATAAAATGCTGGACCCGTCAGGAGCTCTCTTCTTGCTTTATTGATGCTAAGGGCTTCTGCAAGCAGACTTGGCAGCGACAGAAACCTATGAACTACAGTTAAACTTGGTGGCAACTGCTGGTACATCTCTTTGTTAGGTCCAACTGAAAAATTGAACCACACTTTGGTTCCACATTTTGCATCAGGTCAAATTATTGTAAAAGATGAATGCCTTAGGCACTGCCCCAGGAGGGAAGGCCGGATTGGTGGTCGAAGCTTATGGTCAGGATGACACTGACCTCCCCTGAATCCTCCTAGAACCACTTTGAAACTAGCTAAACTAAACTAATCTTCAACTCCAGGGAAGAAAGAAGAAAAGTTGAAAGTGCAAAAATGACCAGTATGAGAAATAAATTTAAAATGCAACAACTAAAACAATCAGGTTGTGAATACTATGGAAATGGGCCTGACTTATCACCCATTTTTGTGGCATAGTTTTACAGCTATAGAAAGCTAATAGAAAGTATTGGAAATTTTATGTGGAGACCATTATACAACATATAGCTTAGTATTGTACTCACACCAAAAGAGACAACTATAAACTAAACATGTTAAACTGTTCATGTAAAATGTTATTTATAATTGTGCATAGTTTTCATAATGATTAGAATTTATGGTTAAATCTATTGATTTGACTGTCCATTCCATGCACAATAACATATAAATTGTATTTTTATTTTGCTTTTAGGATCAACCAATTACAGCTTTTAAAAATTATGACGCATACCTGGTATCAAGGTTAGTCACTCCTCCCTAAGATTAAGTCCACTCCTTGCTTAGAGTTCCCTGAGAATGTCTTGGGATAACTCTTATGCTGTGACTCCTTGCTACCATTTTTGTGAATGTACCCTTATCGAGAGAAGTCTGGAAGGTTTTGTGCAAGGATAAGCAAACATAAATAAATAAAACAGCAAATAACATCTTATGTTATATGTATATGGAGATTAAGATATCTTAATTAAAATATGAATAATTGGCTGCTATGGACTGGCAGTTTGTCCATGGTGAACCTGCCTCTTGCCTGTTAATTGCTGCGATAGATTCTAGCTGCTTGACAACACTGAATTTGACAAAGTTTTATAGAAAATGAATGGATGGATGGTTGAATTAAATAATTGGAAAACGAATACAATATGATAGAGGTTGTGTCATGCTGGGTTTTGTGCTATTAATTGTATTTAAAATAGATCAATACAATAAAAGGTGTGAAATCCGCTGTCACAGATCAACACTTGAAGGTTTTTTTGTCTTTCAACTGAAAAAACAACAAACAAATAAACAAAAAACTAAAGGCATGATTGAATGGCACGAAAAGATAAAAACTCACTGCTCTTAATTTGTCAGGGATTTGGTTTAACGAAAATCATATTGTGTAGACCTTTGTACAATGTTGCAACATTTTTTAAAAAAGATCTCTGTCCAGATACAAAACATGTTCAGAAGAGCCCATGTGTTTCAACAACACACAATGAAGAGAACCATAGGATTATGTTTAATTAAGATTTCCTTTTGCCATTGTTCTATATATTTATATAGATTTAATGTATGTATGTATTATTATTATATAATTATAATATTTTTGATTGCTGCTTGATTTTTTCCATATTTAAATTTTATTTTTAAACTGATGATTTGCATTTGTCTCAGAAATTCACTTTAACCAGAACACCAGTATTAACAATAATACTAGTAATACTACTTATACCCAAAATATTTTCAAAGACAAAATGGTCCCAGCAGTTCAGTATCTGTGAAGGAAAGGATGGTCAAACACAGGCATAAACACACCCCATTTAATTTTTCATTATTGCTGGCTTCAAACTGAAAACGAGTTACCTATAAGTTTCTGCATATGATATTGTTTGTCAGTACCATCTTTAATTAAACATTTCAGTCACAGTAGCTGTCATTGAATTGGCTTTAGAAAGTTGGTAGAAAACAATTACAAGAGGAAGCATTTATGAATAAATAAATACGCTCCACATCAATTCATGTTCACTTACCATACACTGTTACTACCACACATTCTCTGGCTTGCACTAACGAATGTGTACACACAAACACACACAGACCAACACACATTTTCACTGCTTAATCTATTTAATTGAACCTGACTTTGAATAACTAAACAAATGAGGAAATTCACAAGGGGCACTCGATCCCTTCTTGGATAATGGATTGGAGATTCCTTTCCCATAGGGGCATTTGGGCAAACAAGACTCAGTAAGCTCTGAATTGATGAGTTGACTGCATCAAATTTCTCCTCTAAAGAGCCGTTGAACCCCTGATACAGTGTTGGTAGTTAGCCAGATGCTCAGTTTGCAAACAGAAGCAAAACTGTAGACTTGCTTGGGTTTCACTGTGATGTCATGTAGACATGCAAAATAAATACAAGGCATGCCAACAGCATGTAAGTTATAGGAGGTAAACAGAGATGGACGTAGTTTCCAGGTTTTAATACAGTTTTTTTAAGACTTACCAAAATATTCTATGAATGCAGCTGCAAATATTTTTGAGTACACAACTCTAATACATCATTATGCAGCCCAATAAAAAAACAAAAAAAACAAAACAACGCAAAGCAAAAAGAGAATCAAACTTCATCTTGAATTTGATGACAAATTTATTAAAGTCCTGTCATTTAATTATGAATCATAATTATTACCAGAGGGAATAAATAATACATAAAACATTTCCCACATAAACAAACATATACATCAGGTCCCCGAGGTATTACAGTTCTTCCTTGGGGTGGTTTCCAGTAGAACAAAACGAACAAGTCACATCTGATAACACACAAATGCATAGAAGTAATTGGACCCCTAGGTACCATTTAAGACAACATCTACATTTTGCCTAAATCCCTGTTCAAGAATGTACAAAGTCCTCATGCCCTGGTTTATATTCATGTCCAAGAAGGGGTTTGTATAAAAATAAAGTCTCCAAAATCATAAACCATTATATATTCATATATAGATATTTGGCAACAACCAGACATTTAAAGACTCTGAATGTTGAACTGGATCTTCGTCTAAACACATTGCGGTTAACTAAGTAGTGGGATGAGTAGGCTACTGAGTTTCTGAAAATTCAAATACTGAATGTTTAGATGTTTTGAGTCTCTTTCTGCAGTCTACAAGTTGTTCTAAAAGAGCTTATACAGTGGTCTTTGGAAATCGAATTTTCTTAACAAATTGCTTGCCTTTCAGAAAGCCTCACAAATGAATAAAAATTGTTGGCCAAGTGCTTTAAATGACCTTTTCTTCCTCCTGTTTATTTAAATCACCAAAATTTAACATAAATCGGTCTGATTTTGACAGCAGTTGAAGGTTTTAGACAATCACATCATCTGTTTGACCATTTTCCACTTCTTAGGTCCAAAAGAAGACACAGGAAAAAAATCAAATGAGTAAAGTTTCTTATCAACCAATCAAAACTGCCCATGGTCCACTTCATCCAACCAGGATGCAGGACTGGCAGGAAAATCTGGGTATCCACCGCTGCTGCCAGTGGAGAGGTCCGAGCTGGGGCCGTTGGCTGCTCCCATGGAAACCCTCACAGTGGGGTTGATCCCGGGTCCGCTGCCTTGGGTCATGATAGAAAGGCCAGAGTCAGGATAGACGAGGCTGGAGATAAGAGGCTGGTGTCTGGGTAGTGCCTGCAGTGACCCGGGTGACTGGGGAAGGCCGTAAGGACTGTTGGAGCGAATGTCATGGAACTGATCTTGAGATGGGAGCACACCATGGTCAAGTGGGAAGGAGCTGTGATTGTTACCCCCTTGGCGGCCCCCCATGGCTGGAGAGGATTCACTCAGGCTGCTGTAAATACCATTAGTATGGCCAAGCTCGGACATTGGAGGTTCGTCTGTGCAAAGAAAATGAAAAGAAAAGTGATGTTAGTTAATCTGCCTGAACTTTATTTACACAATTAACTTTTTCTAGACATTTCTCTACAGCAGATGCAACAAGAGTCCTTAATTCATTTATTGATTAATTTAAACTGAATAAACACAATCCGTTCACTTAGTGGGCAAAGTACATCTACTCGAATGAGAACGGAAGCACATGAAGATGTCACGTGATGTTCAGATAACACCATGCATCTTGTCTTGTTTCATTACTTTAGGCAAGTTTTGATTTGAATATAATTTTCATATCCTATAGAAATGCTGAGTGTAAATAATGTAGATTATATTGCTTTGAAAATGAAGAAAGAAAAAGTGGATTCATGAACATTTTAAGATCAGACACTTGAGTAGCTGGTGAAAAAATAGAGGATACATGTATGTGTTTATTTAGTAGGATTAACCTTAATGAAAATAAGTGGACATGTATTCAGTTATGGGTATTTTATAAATTTCAGACAAGCTGCTACAATAATATGTCTTAAGAATAAGCTCTCTGCAGAGAAATGTAAATAAATTTGGGGTTTGGTTATTATTAACTGACTAAATCACAACATGGTAAATAGTATTTCATATTTATAGGGAATTTTGAAATCTAAGTCTTTCAAGGCGAATTTTTGGAAACATCTGTTTTACATTTTATTATTAGTTCCTGAAAAAATAAGTTTCTTTGACCTTGACTCCTCTGAAACATGGAATGATGAAAATAGATATTGCTCATCCTCTTTTATCCCAAATTATATTACTATGATGTCAAATATGTCAACAAAATGAACTTTTAGTATGCCTTTCAGGTCTCAGCTCTAGACTGAAAATCTATGCTTCTTTAATCATATTTGAATTTAATTATGTTTCATTTATATATCTTAAGATACAATATTTGTGTAAAGGAACTAGTACATTTATTAAAAATGTGTGTTAAATGCCAAGGTGGCTTCAACTCCAGTTGACATTTACCTGTAAAAGACACCTCAGCATCACTGTCCATGCCCTCTTCTTGAATACTGTCCTTGTCAGATTTGGAGCTTCCTCGTGACCTCTTCATATTGCGAAAGTATTGCCCCCATCGCTGCCGCCCAGCGTCTTTCTTTAGCCGTTTCTCTTTGGCTCGCCTGTTCTGAAACCAAACCTGGAGGGTGAAACAAACAAGATCTTGTGTTTGGCAAATGTTTTAATGAGTCAACAGAAATGCTTTTGCTCAAGATGATGCCATAGAGGTGATTCAAAAGTTTGAGTTTGAGGATACAAAAACAATGTGAATCAACTGACTATTATATTAACTTGCATGATCTATATCTCTTAGTTTACAGAAAGTTTCCAGCAAATGTTATTTAGCTATTTAACAACTTTCACACACAAGTTAAAGTTCATGCTTATGTCAAATTTTAAAGCATTCAAACTAAATTCATGTTTGAGGACTGTCTGGACAGCAGTTCATGCCTTTGCGTGTCCACAATAGAGAATAGTGCAGTGACACTGTTCACTAATGCTGCAACCAGCCTCTAATAAATCAGATTTATAACACATTTAATGAACCTCATTACAAGTTGTCCTCACGCAAGCGAGCCGACAGGTTGACATGCAAGTAAAATCACATTTTTCTATTTTGGCTTTTGATCCAACTACTTTTTCGTTTGGAGATGGGAGTCTGGATCTGTTTTCTATTACATCCTCTCATCTTTGCATAGAAAATTAATACATTTCAGCCATTCAAAAAATCCTACAGCTTCACACACTTTTTTAAAAACGATATTCCACCCTGAGTGAACCCTCTTCCCCTCTTCTCTTTCACTGAATAATGGAGGAGCATTTTAGTGGCTTCTCTCCCTACTTTTGTCCTTGCAAATAAAACAATATATATGACCAACAGTTAGCAACCAGCGTGAGGCTCTTCAGCAGCAGACAATATGCGGGGCCCCTTTTAGCATTGTTAACGAGCCGGCACTTAAACCATGCTGACTTTCACGTGGACTTCATTTACTCCATCTAGCCGTAAATCCCCTCCCAACACACACACACACACTTGTTCATACAGTACACTTTTGCCAGATCAGCCACAATTTTCCCTTGATAATGAAGTCAGGACACTAATGGAATAGACCATAATGGATAATAATATACTTTACCTGCACAACCCGCATATCCAGGCCTGTCTCAGAAGATAGTTGCTCTCGGACATGCCGGGCGGGTTTTGGGGAGTTGTTGTAAGCATTTTTCAGTGTTTCCAACTGTTTAGCAGTGATGGTTGTGCGTGGCCTTTTAGCAGTTGAATCCGCCTCTGAAAGAAAGATGGAAATATTTCTGATTATGTTTAGCAGACCTGTGTTCTAAATATTTTTCACCCGAAAGATGATTCTTTAAGAAAAATAATTTCAAGTCTGGAGTTGATGGATGCAAAATGAAATAATTGAATCAAAACCCCCAAAAGATTACAAACTGAATAAAAATACAATATAGAAGACATTGTTTGCCTGCTCTGTTTGAACCTATTGCCTTCATCAGTGGCACATTCTGAGTAATCAACAAAAAAAATATTTAAAAAATACACAAAATGACGCAGCAGCCTGGTATAATATACAACTTTCTAATTTTACATAAATTAATACATTTTCCTCTGCTTATAAACCCCAATTTCGGCACTATCTGTGTAATTGCATCATGTCTGCACATCTGCCCGCCAGCCGGAAAAATAATAAAAAACCATCAACTAAATGGATGCTGCCCAAGTAATTGCACCCTGTCATTAGTAAAATAAACGTGTGTGTTTTTGCAAAAACTTGTGTTAACTTGCAACATAAATCAGCACAGTAAATTCACAACAAACAGATGGGGCCATATAATTTAACCATGCACAGTCTGTACCATCAGGAACAAGCTAGTTAGGATTTTCAGTAACTGGGGTTTAAAATGATGATAGGATAAAATATAGATTTAATCCTTCATACAGTATTTATAATATTTCAAAAGGTTGTTGGTAAATTTTGCTCCAACTGTAACACTGAAAATCCAAAAACAACAGATATTATATATAAAACATAGGCGATGGCTATAATAAATTCTAATATTACTTGATCATAATGCCTTGTTAATAAATAAAACTTTGTTAAAAATAAATAAACAAACAAAACAAACAAAGAAAAATAAACAATGTTATGTCCAAAAGAAACTGATGATAATAAAAAATATCAAAAATATCTTTACTGCCCAAACTTTATTTATAGCCTATATATATATAT
>JBAMHX010000021.1:9943759-9957519 GCA_037177515.1 Pseudomugil tenellus
AGATAGATAGATAGATAGATAGATAGATAGATAGATAGATAGATAGATAGATAGATAGATAGATAGATAGATATAATATTACAGTTTAATTTTGCCACATTAACGATTATTATTAAAAAGAGGGGAAAACCATATCTACCAGCTGCCCCAACAGCTGCACAATTAATTTTTTATATTAATATAAGCGCACAAGGTCAGATATTTACTGTTATGTATACTACTGTACACCCAGGGAAGTCAATGAGCATCTTTTCTCACACATGCGACCCCCACACATTCTACATCACACCGTATTAAGAGTTATTGAAAGCTGATCCCTTCAAGTGCAGAGTGCAAGTGTAAGCCTCCAGCGGCCTGCACTTCGCGCAGTTTAGTATCGATTGAGTTCCAGGCAACGACGCAATTAACGCGGGTGGGTCAGAGTTTATGGATGACCTCACTGTCACGTCAAAACGCACAATTACAGGTATATCATTAAAGAGTAATAAGTATGCATACAGGATACCATAATGTGTGATTATTTTCTTTTCTTTTTTTTTTACATTTTCAGGCTATTGATAAAATTCTGAGAGCATCTACCTCTTTGTTTGGCAGTCTCATAGTCGGCCTTGCAGACCAGCCTGCTGTCCTCCATCAGATAATACTCGTCACCTGTGGCCAGCTGCCTCTTGCAAACGATGCAGGCAAAACAATGCAGGTGGTACACGAAGTCCTGCGCTCTCCTCACCACTTGCGTTGGCGGTATCCCCTGCTGACAAGCTGCGCATTTGGTCCCGAATCTCCTTCGGGGATATTGCAGAACTCCAATCAGTACATAATATTATATTGATAAAAAACAAAACAAACACAAAAAAAAAACAAACATTGCATTGCACTTTTTAATTTTGGAGGCAACTCACTTGAAGAAATCATCTTTGCAGTACACGCTGTCACCCCTGCTGAAGCACTTGTCCGCAAGTTGTGCCTGGCAGTCGCTGCATTTTAGGCATTTGCTGTGCCAGTGACGATCCAGCACTTTGAGGATAAAGCGATCTACGATGTGTTGATTACAGCCTGCGCAGACTGGGATTTCTGCAGGGAAAAGAAAAAAGAGGGTTTACATGATTTCTGCATGTCTAATGAATTGAGCGCTAAATGACGCAATGATTCAGTTTATTAGATACAGCTAAAGCTTAAACAATCATCTGTCAGTGAACGCAGCTTGTTTAAGGGCAGTTTTAGGAAGACAATGATCTGGCATCCAGTGTAATAAGAGCATCACAACCAGGTGCATAAACAGTCTTTCTTTCTTTCTTTTTTCCTTTCTCTTTCTTTTTCTCTCTTGCATTTGTCTTTTGTTGCTCTTTCCCATTTTTTTCTTGTGCGTTTTCATATTTTTTCATATTTTGAATTTAAAAAAAATAGAATAGCTACAAAATTGTATCAGACAAGCACCACAGCTCTTAGAGGAAAACAATGAATAAAACATGCGTGTAGGTGATTATAAGCCATATCAGTCATATATACTTTAAGTTAAACCTGATTATAAAATACAAGACCAGTCTCACTTCCAAATGTGTGTTTTGTAATACACACCTGCTAGTGTGAGGCCACCCAGTGCCATATGATGGAGAATAAAAGATAATTTATCCAGGTAGGTATCTGGTCACCGCGAGCTTGAAAATGATTTTATGAAACTAGTGTTTTGCACAATTATTCATTTCTTATTTTGAAGGGATCTCGAGGAGTTTTCAAATACCAAATAACAATTAATGCTAATCTGTTACGTAAAAACCGGTTGATCATGCATAAATGGCAACTGGTGACCACTTGGTTTAATCAGTGTGATCAATCGTGAAATAAGGTAATTTGTAATTAAATTTTTGCACGTCGTACCATATGCAAATTAAATTATTTTATATACGCGTGCTATAAAAATAGTGGAAACGTTTTGTGCACAAATCTAATTGTGCTGTATAAAAAGCATTAATCAGATACAAATGTCAAAAAGAGATGCATTACAAAGCTGCCACTGGAAAAATACACACCCTCAGTAATAAAAATACATATAAGAAGTGTAAATCTAAAACTTCTAATGGAGCCTATTTATGCTCCCTTGATGCAATGAAAACGCTAAAAACCTTCCTTTTCAAATCCCCAAGTTTAGAATAAAACTAAACAAAATAGCTCAGGTAAAAAATAAGCATCTGAAATAACAGATGAGACGTTATTCGGCCTGTGTACTAATTAAAAGAAGCTCGACCACTTCATATTCCATCCGTGCAGGGAATCGCACCCCCATTGTTCTGCTGTAGACAATTCATGAAACATTAACAAACCATTTCGTCTTGCATCACCAACGAGCCCTGCGTAAGTGCAGCGGTGGCCACGTCAAGAACAGGTGTATCCAGCTCATCATTAATTCAATGCGCTTGGTAAAACTAGAAAGCTGCGGCCTGTGGTCCCTCTGTACAAGCCAAGCTAATTGCCCAAGCACTTAGCCCGCCTTGCAAGGCCCACATATTGAAATAACAAATGTATCCTGTTAATTTGCCTTTTATTCTGTTATTGTTTCCTCCTGTTGAAAGTGGTGAGGATTTATGCAAATAACCCCATCAAGCTATTGGTAAATGAAAAGTGTGATTCCAGTTTCCAGACAATAGCCTATAACTACAATAATCATAATAAATAGCAAGACTTTCGTCCACCTGTCTGGTGCTGTATGCTACAGTAGTTAAAATATCGCATTGAAAATACGTGTGAACCCATATCTGTAAGATCAAATTGAGTTTAAGCGGATTAACACAAAATTTTGCCAAAACCTGAACAATCATTTGCTGACATCATGCACTTTCAGTGCCGACTTTGTTTAAAGAGACAAAAAAGACACGTGCACTCGCTCTAAATCTATAGTCAAAGATCTGAATGATACCTGAATGATAAATACCTCAAATAAAAACGCATTAAAAATCGAAAATATCTACAAAACCTTTCAAAGGATGTTGCGCCCCATGGCAAGAGGCCGTGTCAAGGCCAGTGTTTTAGGCTACAAACTTATTCAGCACAAACGTAAACGTAAAAACAGCTATTTAATATTTTGTCTTGCTTTACCTTTACGCAACTCCTCACTGTGCGACAGTAGAGCAAATAGCATCTCCGTGTTATTTGGTCCTTCTTTGGGAGAGTTGCGCTCACCATGTCCATCCATTGCTCATGATTTACGCTTACATCAACGCAAACCCGCCTTTCTCGTGTCTTTCCACACACACACATTCACACACACTCATCAGGTGTTCGCAAATTTGTGTTGCATGGATCCCGAAGAAGATCCCAAACGCGCGTGGGTGCAGTGGAGTTTGCTTTTATGCTTCCCCGTGTTGAAGGCTGTGCAGGATTACGCCTCTCCGTTTCCCGGGTGACAGGGGAGATAGATCAACATCACCTACTGAGTACGTTACCCGGAAGAGGAATAAGGTAGGAGGTAAGCGGAAAAGCCAATAGCGTTGAAGTGCTGAGAAACACCTTAAAGTTATATTACTGGTTATTTCTCTATGCGGGAGAAAATGTCTTTTGTTTTCACCTCCAATCTTTAGTTTGTCTGCTAAAATTTAAATATTTATAACGTCATCTAGTTTTCTTCAGCTCTTAATGGTGTGTCCTGGAAAAAAGCACTTCATTCAGTTTTTTTTCTCAACTGTAAATAATGTGGATGAAAAAATTCTTTGGCTAATCTGTTGTCCCATAATTTCTTCATTGCTTTCCAAATTTTATAAAAATGATAATAGAAAAAAACACTTTACGGAATATTAATAACCCACTTGAAGAAAATGAACAGTTTCTGCTTGTAGGCCTGCAAAGCTGCATCAGAAAAAATAGGCTAATAATCCGCTAATAAAGACAAAAGCAGCCACATCATGTATTGAATGAAACATTTTGAATTTAAAAATAATAATGAAAAACAAACAAAGCACACATAAAAACCGCCACGCGTGGAAAAATGTCCCAGATCAATTTTTTACATAAAAAAGAGACAAAGAAAAGATAAAAAGAATTGCCTAATAAGTTGTCTGATTATTTTTCTGATTATTATTATATTCTTCTTGTTGTTGTAATATAGTCATTTGCATTTAATTAACTCCGATTGATACATCCGTTAAAAAACTGTATGCTGTCAACTTTGTATCTGATAACCAAATAAGGTGATTTTTAAAATAGGCGACACTATCAAAACACTCACAGGTGCATTTACAGGCAACCACACACACGCGCCATCTTCTTATGAGCGCTGAGTGCTTAAAGACAAGTGTTTATTTAGGGGAGAGATTGGCTGTTCAATAACATGTTGATCGGACCAGCACCCCAATGAATTTTATTGACACTGATCTTTGGCTCAAAAGAGCGCCTGGGGAAATCACCGGTAGTGCCACAAGCAGCCGGACTGCTGATGAATCTAAAATCAATGTCCCATTTGCCTGTATTTCAGAAGTATATGAAAAGCGTTTTGGAGAAAATGTGTGGGGTTCATAGATGCCCCTCTTACTTTTCAGCTTTGTAATAATTTTTTATGTCACATTGATCGCTCGCTTTTGAGGGGGGGTCAGCCGACAGTAATGTGACAACAAAGCCATAAAATTGGCATCAGAGTTATGCTCAGTCAGTTAAAGAAAGTTGCAAATATGATGAAAAAATTACAGACTTCTTTTTGTTTTTCTGCACTCTATCAATTATTTTCGAGATTTTATCCATCTCTATTCCCACATTTCCCCTCTTTCTTTCTACATTGAAACATTAAATAACACGAAACTGTAAAGTCAATTATGACCCAGAGAATTAAACGTTGGTTGCTCTTCCGAAATGCAATTAATAGTACTATAAAACACCAATAATCCACTTAATTTGGTGTCTAAAACGTTGAACGTCCCCTTCTAAGTCGCTGCTACCTTCCTTGAAGGTGTCCCACCTGTCAGGACAGAAATGAGACACCTGTTGAGCATGTTGTGATGGCTGGGATGCGGAGCTGCTTTGCGCCAGCTTACAGTCTGTCGTTCCGCAGAGAGGATGCCTCCACCTCAGCGGATCCAGGTTCTGTCTCCATATCTGCTCCGTGCACCGTGCTCCCGTGACAGGCGGCGGTGTGAAATGACAGCACGCGCATAACATCTGTTGGTGTGATTCTCCAACAATGAGGACTCATTACGGATTCATAACGTCTCTCTCAAAAGAAGCGCTTCTGAACAGTCTGTTGACGTTGCCACGAATTGCCTATATTAGACATTTTTAGTAAGTTTTTTTTTACTTTGTCATCATTTTACATGTAGAATGATTTAACTGAATCAATAAACAAACAAACAAAAATAGATATGCAGTCTTTCTTAAAGGTACCTTTGAATTTTGCAGCTAATCTAAATGTTTTACGGCACTAATATTTACTGATTTGCTGCATTAACCACTTCACATTGTCTTCCTATAGGTTGCCATTTAATATTCTTCCTGCATTTTATTGATAAATCAAAAATACAGTCCACAGCTCAACCACTGAGAAATTTAATAGCTACTTTCTTACCTTGGCCTGAACTATACCGGGAGAAATTTCCGGTATTTTGACAGCTTGATCCCGGGTGATCCAACAGCATTTTGATGTTTAAAGTAAAGTTGCAGAAAGTCTGTGATTTTAAAACAAAATGGAAGAAGAACAAGAACACTACTGAGTATAAATGATGGATTTAAACCGATTTCTTGGCGATTTATCCTCTTGAGTTTGTTGAGGTCGGCTCGAAAGAAGCTTAGCCTACTTCAGAAAAACGTGTTTTAAAAAAAGGATGTCCGTCGACCTTTCTCCTTTCGCCTGTCTCCGATGTGGCGAGATTTGAATATTCATCAAGTAGCTTTTTGATGCCTTGTTGATAAGCTCGGGATGTCAGTGGATAAGTGTCCGACCATTAGCAGCGTCAGCTGATCCAACTGGGAGCCTGCTGCCTACAACTTTACCTCAACCAAAGGAAAATAAAACAGTGCGAGCTCTGCCTCTGTCCAGAGTGCTGAAAGGAGAGTTTTTTCTAACAGGCTGTAGGGGTGTGTGCTGCTCTAGTATCCCTAGAGGCTATCTTTAAGCACGCTCAGAAACACACACATACGCACACACCAACCAACACTCACCCTCCCCTCTCACTCCTTATCTGTTATGTTCCACGTGTCTGTCTTTCAAGGCGTACAATGGGCCACTTGGACATTGTTGTCACGCGTTTTCATCGTTGCGTCTCTCTTTTGTTTGATAAAAATAAGATATAAATGATAGGAGTTGGCTATATGAGTGAACGTACCGTTAGCCGGTAAGGTGCAGGCTAACGGCTAACTTAAAACACAGATATGAAACAGGCCTACTTCTCTTTTTTGGTGGGAGGCAGTAATAATTGTAAATAGCTCATGAATACGGTTTAATTTTAAAACAGTCACGATATATAAAGAAAGAAAACAAAAGATAAAGACAAAAGCTTACAGAAGCGTAAACTATATGTTCATCATATTCTTAATATCAGGATGGTGTTAAGTGAATTAGTGGTAAACAAACACAGGCTTACCGCATTTGGCTGCGTGCCACGTCCCATTCATTTGAGTGTGTGCCAATTAGGATACTAACGCATATTCTGACGTAGTCCTACAGCTTTGATTCAATTTTAGTCGCCCAGCACGCCAGGCCACGAGTGGTGTAAGCCAATTAGGCCTACTGTGTTGTCATTAGTCCACCCAGGGTAATTAGCAACACAAAGTTGAAAAGAAATGAGCAAGTTTTATTCTTTAACCAAACTCTCACTTCCACTCTGCAGTCACTTGGGAGCTCATTTTGACATTTACACATGTGTTTTTATAGGGGAAACATTGGTGTTTTGGGAAGCAGTAATGCCTAAAAATAAATAAATACTCATTTATTGCAAATTTAGGGAAAATGGAAGGAATTTTACCTGTAGGCTAGCAAGAATCCTTTTGCCAATGCTCTTAAAGAAGCTGATGACAAACAAAAGGGTTTCCTTATCCATTCATCCACGCCCTTGTATGATTTCACCCATAAGTATATAAAAATGTAATGATTTGTCATATCCAAGACCCTCAATGACTATTTAAATTTCATTAAGCTTATCATTGTCTTTTTTATCAGTTGATTTGTTGTTAATTATATATTATTGCTCAACTTACTCTAAATTTTGAAAATACATGTGAAGGATACTTACACCAAGAATGGGGGAGATTTTAAATCATTTCAAATATAAGTTATTAACTGTTGTTTTCCTATACAAACAAGTTGCTTACGGTTTTGTCGACTCTTTCACATGAGTTGAGCATATACCAAAGGTTTTATCCTAATTTATTTGTTGACTGCAAAACCTGCAGAGCATCATTACAGAAAATTGGTAAAGCATTTATACACCTGGGACCTACTTTACAAAGCGGCTACAATCAAGCATTAATGGTCCTCAATCAGCACTCTATGTTTTGCACCTAGGAAAAGCTGATTTTTGACCTTGTTGAGCTGGTTCAGCAGATTCAAAAGTGTCATTTGGATGAGGGTTACTTCAAAAGAGCAAACAGCGTGTTACATATGAAGCCTGTATTGTTCTTCAAGTAGACTTTCATCTCAGAGGCAATGAAATCACTTATGATGCAAATATTCACCCAATTCTGGCATGTTTTAAAAATAATGAAAAAAATAACCTTATATCATTTGCATTTTAAGCCAGAATGATCTCATTTGGAACAAACATATTCTCCCTTTTCTATTTTTTTCCACAAGTGAAACAAAACTCCAAGACATAACCCTTAAAAGTATTTTAGAAGGTCAATTCTTCTCTAAAAAGCTATAAATACAAAAATTAAATCTGCACAAAATGTTATTAAAACCAATTTTAGCCAGATTCTTTTGACTGTAATCCAGAACTCAGTGTAAAATGAAATAACCATAATTATAACCTGGTAAAATTAAAATAACCATAATCTTATCTTATATTTTCTCATATGAGCATTTTGGTTTCCATATAAATAAATGATCTTGCTTTGTTTGCATTTGTCATTGTGATATACCTGACTATGTCTCCCAAGTGGCCTTGTGTCCTGAATTGTGCATATGTACTGCACTGTATATGCCGAGTGTTTGTGACTGCTTATGCACATCAGAGTTAGGCGACTGAGTGCTACTGTGGGGGGTCCTTGTGCACCCATGCCACCCCTCTGACACCAGGCAGTCATTGTGTTCCTGTCATGATCAATCATGTCCGCCAAAGACTGCCCTTGTCCAGGAGGGAGGGGACCAATCACACGCCTCATTACCCAGGCTTGGTTACTCTTAAACTGCAGAAAATAGTCCCGAGACACCTCAGCCTGTTGCTGTTTGGAGCTAACGAGGAAGAGTTCTAATTTTTGTGTGATGGGTAGATTAAAAAGAAAAAAAAGAAAGCAAATTTAGTTGCCAATGGGTGTGAAAATTAAATGTTATTCTTAGTGTCTTGACGGTGAATGTGCCATATACTAGCAGAAATCTGTTATTTTGATGCATTTTCATCTGAGTGTACTGTTAGAGATAGGAATACATACAGAAACAAAAGTTTCACTTAGATTAAGGTGGAGATTTCTAGGTAAAACAAACAGTCATTTACACCAGATAAAGTTTTACCCTTTTTGTTGCCCGAATAACCCATATCCAACTTCGACTATTGCAAGCAACTGTCTTTGTTTTGAAATGGCTCCATCTGGCAAGATTTCACTGACCAGGCCGGCCGAAGCCTGCAACCCCCAGCAGCTGGCTAAACTGCCCAACCGCTTCTCCGCTTGCCCCATGGACTAACCGATACTCTGGTGGCTTTGCCCTGCAAGCAAGCGCAAACAGAAACAATACTACACAAGGCTAACTGTCCACCGAGGTCAGATGGCTTGAGTCAAAGGAGGGGTGGGATGTATGGTGGGTTGGGTTGTGTGGACTGGAAAGGGTGACACCATTTAGGCCTTTGTTATTCACCCAAGACAACAAGAAAAATGGGTCAAAAAGTGTTTTGCGCCCACTGCAAGATCTATGAAATGATCTTTGGACAAGAAAAGACAAGGGCGGGGACGAAGACCAATGGTCCGAGCCATGGCTCAGATTTATTTCCAGTTTTTAGATGACAGAGAAATATCATACTTATTCATCAGTTATGTGCTTAACTCAACAGCTGGACCTTAAGAGTTGAACATATTCTCATTATTTCTGCATGAGGGCCTACTCTATGCTAAAAAGGCTGCCACCTCTGCTCAGCACCAACTCTTCAGAATATTGATATGCTAATGCTGAACAACACAGGGAACAAAGCTTGACTGCTACCACTGAAAACCAGTACAATGGCCACTCAGTCAGGCTTTGACACTTTTACCACCCAACATGTGTCCTTAGTTTCATGCACAGACAATAAAGGCCAACAACTGCTGATCCATTTGTATGGGGGATGCTGCTGCACAGTTCTGATGGACTGTCTGGGTCCTGACTGGTTGGGCTGTCTTTGTCCAGGGTGGGAAATATCGGTTTTTACAGCAATGATAAAGCCCCCCAAGAAGCAGCCATAATGCCTGAGAGGTCAGGGTTCGAACCTGCAGGGCAAAGCCCAGGCTTGACCTAGTGTCATTACAGATGTTGACCTGTTGTGAGGTCTGTCTGGTTTGTGGCATGCTCTGGCAAAACCACATTAGAAAACAGGAAATAAGCCGCATTTGGTTTTCTCTGATTTGCATTTATCAGAGCATGAAAGTATAAACAATCAGATTTAGAAGTCTTGGTAGTATAGTTCTTAGTTCATGGCAACTTTTTTGTTCCAATGATTGGATGCAGTATCTGAATTTTTCTTGTGAGTGCAAATCTGTAACTTGATATTTAAGATATATTTTTTTTGCTGAGACAGGTTGCTGCCATTTCTGTCCATTTTTATAAACTATACACTGCCATCTGCCCCCCCCCCACTGCATGCTCAGGATGGGCAAAGTTAAAGCAATTTTTTGGTTTCTTTAAGTTTTATGAATTGGTTTATATAAAGTTATAAGTTGGACTAATGTTTTGCATATGTATATTGAAGGTGTTGACGATGTGGATGTTGATGATGTTGATAACAGTGATGAGGATGATCATAAAGAAGTTCAAAATGATAAGTACAACAATGTATTTCCAGTCATTGTTTGTTTTTTATTATCTGTTTTCATCACTGTTTTTACAGGTTCTATTTAATTTTCATTTTTTTGGTTTGTTTTTATTCTACAGTAGTGTTTCTTGTGCAACATATTGTAATATTTTTAATATCATATATAAAATACTTTAAGTTGTTGTGTACATGAAATGGGCTGTACAAATAATCTAAAATGGATGATGCAATGTGATGGACTGGTTACCTGTCCAGGTTGTAACCTGCCTCTTCCATCCTAATTGCCAGAACAAGCAATCGGTTTGAAACATGAATGAAAGAAAGAAACTTTAAACCTGTTGCTGCATTTTAGTACAGTGATGCAGCTGGCTCACTTAATCAGTGCAAAGTCAGAGTTTTTATATTGCAAAGCTCAAATGGAGTTCAGCTGTTTATGACATTTTTTTCTATTTTACTTATTATTTTGATATCCATCTCTTATAATCTCTTTCAGACATGTCAACTAACAGCAAAGCAAACAACAGCACATATTAACCATCAGGATCTAAATCAGCATTATCATTAAGACGTCAAAATAAACACTCAACACTTAGCACTCAGCTAACATAAAAATCTTTCAAAGAGATAGACAAACATTGAACTTTTCTTGAGATTATATTCATGCACAGCAGGAAGTCTTATGAGTAAACACATTCAAATCAGTTTTATACTACACAGTGATTTTCTTTGTCAGCTTAACAGATGCTGTTTTGTGTCACTATTCTGATTGTTTTCTGACCTGTGTCATGCCCTGCTCCAGTGTTTCAGCCCAATCACCGTCACCTGCCACCAGACTCGTTACCCCCTGATCACCTGCACCTGTTCCTGATTCCCCTCACAGCCATAAAGTACTCAGCTCACCAGTCACTGTTTCGTCTGACATTGAATGTATGAATGTTTCTACACCCATGCTCGTGCCTGCTGCCGTCCCTGTGCTTCCCTGTGTTTCTGGCTACCCCACTCCTCCACCTTCCCTACAGGTTGTTGTTCATCCCTCCTTACTTCAAATAAATCCTGTTAACCTTCCGTTTGGCTCTGGCTCTCCATCGTTACAACCACTCACTCTTTAAATTGACAATCACACATACATTGCATTACATAAATATGAACAAAATAATATGCATACTAATAAAGTAATCTCTCTGCTCCCTTTCTTTATATTGGTAACAAAGAAGTAAATAACTTAACAATGTGTTTATATCTAATAAGAGATATAAAAATTGATCCACTGATATAATCTAACATTATTCTCCATAGAAAATCATTTCATCTGACTCTCTTATCTAAAACTGATTCTCTTTTTCAATTTTATATACTTATAGCCATGATGAAGCTATCAGTCTGTATGTACACATACACACACACACACACAACAAGAGTTGTAATGTTAATGGACATCCAGTTAGCTAGTCATTAGCACTTTTGCTTTAACTTTAACACAAGAACATCAGCTGCTCCTCATTCCAGTTTAAACAGGTCAGAACTGCTGACCAGCTGCTGGAATGTTTCTTCGCTAGAAAACACACCAGCTAACAACATAAAGAGTAACTTAAGCTTAAATGCAGCAAACATGAGGGCTGATAATGTTGTGTTAGTATTGAGTGGTAGCAGTTAGTAATTATGCCATGTGTCCTGGTTTAAGCAGGTTCTTACACCACTACTGTATGTCAGCCACTTAGCCAAACAAAGCGTTGCTGTGTGAAAGACTCGGAGCAAAAAATCATCCCTGCCATTAAAAACACCCCTTAGCAGGTCTTCCAAAAGATTTACCTGATTGAAAAATCCCTCATTTTTCAGCAGGATAGTAAAGCTATGTTCTTCAAGGTATTAATGATCTACAGGTGAGATCCTGTTGCTGCACTCCTTGCCCAGGGTGCTTTTCACGGCAAAGGTACTTTTTTGACACAACACTGGATCCAGATCAAGCCATTTTTAGGTGAAGTCTTTCAAACAAATATTGTGAAATTTTGACACTTTTCATTTTAAACACTTGCAGTTAAAATAAATATAAAAATCAACAAATCCTTTGAATTTTAGGGCTTCTGGAATTCAATTTCGGGGTGCTGCAGCACCCCCAAAACTGGGCTAGAAATACCAAAGATGTCATCTCGGGACACTCTTCAAACACATCAATTTGTGACAGCTCGTCATAGTCTAATTAGGGAAAACCAAAAGACTGCATTGAATCTTGACTTTGATCTGACAAAAACATAGAACATAAAATAAGTTTATATGCCCATGATATTCTACTTTTTCCCAGACAATCACATTTAATAACAAATTCTCATCAATATCAGATTACTCTATCAACTGATCAACCACAGTTATGCCCATTAACTGTAACTTACAAAATATATCCAGTACCATAATACAATCTGGAGACATTAGATATGTAGGTATAAATATATCACTATCATATCATAATTAAAATTATGATAAACTATTAAAAACGATAGAAATTGATCTTTATCGATGGAAGCGCTTGCCCATATCGCTTTTGAGGAGAGTAGTCACAATTAAAATGATGATTCTACCTAAAGTGGGCTGGCTCTCATTCTAGAGGGGAGCATGCCCCCTTTGGTCTTACCTCCTTGGGCTTCTCACTCTTCCCACTCACCAGCA
Source organism: Pseudomugil tenellus (assembly GCA_037177515.1). Taxonomy (NCBI): domain Eukaryota; kingdom Metazoa; phylum Chordata; class Actinopteri; order Atheriniformes; family Pseudomugilidae; genus Pseudomugil; species Pseudomugil tenellus. Next base: position 9,956,551 of record JBAMHX010000021.1, read on the forward strand.
AACACATAAGTAGGGACATGGGGGGTGGTTACGTTTTCTGGGTGTAGTAATGGGGACCATTAAGGTGGCCCTTGTTGCTGCACTCGGTACCTGATCGCCTCTCAGCTTTAATCGCACTTATACATTAACACAACTGCTACAGATAGCAAACACACAGCTCTTGAGGGGCGGGCCATGGAATGTATGGTGGGCAGGGCTACTTAGGTTGCCCAGCATGATGTGGTCCGTGCCAGTACAGACAATCATTAATGGGTGGGGGGAGTGGGGAGTGAGAGGGTAATTTTTTGCCCCCATTACCTGGGCTGGTCCTGCTTGGGCCTCGATCTGGGCCGGCTGTTGCCCGGCAGCCTGGAGCTCGGGCTGACTTGACCGGTGGCGAGCTTGGGGCCCTGGACGTCCGCTGGCGTTGGTTGGGTCCCCGGCCTTTGGAGGTGGGTGGGGGGGAATACACCTGCCTCCAGGCTCTTGGGGCCTTGGGCCCTTTGCCCTGCTTGCTCTGGGCACCCTGGGCACCCGGCGGGCCCAGGCCGGTAATCGAGGACCCCGCCGGGGTTCGCTAACCTGGGCTGCAGGGGCTCTGGCTGGGACCACCCTGTCCCGCCTCCTGGGTGGACAGTGGGCTGGTTCTGGGGTGGGGTGGCTGGGGTCCTAGTTTGGGACAGCCTGCCGTTTGTCCTGGTCTTGTGGACCTGGCCTGCCTCGGAGCTTCTGAGTAAAGGGGGATACATGAGCATGTTCACGTTCCTGTGAGCACTTTTTCTCTTTGTATGTTTTGCATTATGGCACTGCTAGCAACAATCTTTCCTACGTATGTATGGGCCTCTAATTTTTATTCTTTGTATGTATGTATGTATGTATTTGTATTTATGGTTGGATTGCGGTTCTCTTTTGTGGTGTGTATATCTGTCTCTTCTTTCTGTATTGTTTGTTTTCTCCTTTTCTCCTGTTTTCTTGTTCTTTTTCTGTCCC
>JBAMHX010000021.1:9969079-9985510 GCA_037177515.1 Pseudomugil tenellus
ATATATATATATATAATGTAACAAACTACCTACTACGATATGAATCACGTAGCTAAAGGTCGTCCAGCAATACATAGCGGGTGTTGATGGTGCTAAGCACGTTTTAAGTTTATTTTCCACTCATCTTGATTAAATAGTAGTTGTGTAGTCACTAAATACTAATATAAACTAAACATTAAATGTTTTTTTCACATTTTAAAGCTGTACAGTGCTACCATACTTGTTTGGCACTGATATGTAGCTAGCTAATGCTAACTTAGCGTTTTATAACACAGGAAATTGCATACTAGCACAAGGACAAATTTTTTCTACAAATATGCAGCCACATGTGAATATTTTTAAAGGCAGAGAAATTGGGTATCCACTTTAAAATGTACTTTAAATTTATTAGTGATAGTCCTATTAGTAATGCATGAGTCCTGGGTCTGAGAGGACATTCCTGTCATCCTTCAATGACCTCAATCACCCAAGGTTGTTCCTGAGATTTCACTTCAGTACCACCCTGTCCACTCCTTCAGCAGTTGTAGGATTCGCTCATTTGAATCAGGTATGTTGAAAGAGGGAAACATTTAAAACAGGGGTGGGGAACCTTGGCCCTTGTCCTGAAAGTTTTCAATGTTTCCCTGTTCCAACATACCAGATTCAAATAAATGAATCACTGTACAGATTTATTTGGGTGTGTTGCACCAAGGATAGGCTACATGGAAAACCTTCCGGATTCCCGTCCTCTAGGACCAGGTTCCTCACCCCTATTTCTAAAACTTGCAGGACTGTGGCTTCCGTGGAGCTGCTTACCCCTCCAACAGAAGTATAACAGTAACACACTTTTTTTTTAATGAAGCACATTTGTTGTAAACTAATAGTATTGGTATTGTCATAGTATTTGGGTTCTATTTTATATTAAACTCAATATGTAAACATATAATGCACGTTTACACTTATGTTTAGCTAAGAAAAAAAGACATGATTCAATATGATTCATCTATTTAAACGTGTTCATAAACTTTAGCCGTCAGGTTCAGTTTTCTTGTATTTTCAAGCTTTTTTGGAGGGCTAATTAGCAAAAATGAGTTAAAGACTAAAGTAGCCTACTACTTTGTCATGTTTGTTAAAGCAAAATGTCCTGGAAATAAGCAACAGGAAACTGCAAGTATTTAAAGCGCTAATGGGGCTGTGTTTACCAGTGAATTACATGTTTTCAGATGTGAAACCCATACTTTGCTCTTGCTCATCAGCTGACAACAAAAGATGAACCACTACACAGCACGTGACGTGTTATCGGGGGAGGGGCTGAATGTTTTTATGGCTTATTTGCACAATACCTCACATCCTCGGAGGCTGCCATTACTGTGCTGAATGAAAAAAGAAGAGGAGAGAGTAGAGAAAACGAGAGGAGGGAGGGGGCACAGAAGCGCAACAGCACAAGAAAGAAGAAAAAGGTTGTTGCCTCCGACGGAGGAAGCAGTTGTGCCGGGGTCTCGGACTCGTTGCGCGAGGAGCTAAGCGCTTCTATGGCTCAGTCGGCTACTAACGGCGTGGAGCAAGATCTGGCTAGCAGGAGACTGCACTCAAGGTAGGAACTCAGGGCGAGCATAGAGAGGTCAGACCTTCTTTTCGTGTCCAAACCGATAAAAGAGCTGGGAGCGGGGGCTAAAAGGAGAGAAGAGTATAGCGGCTTGCCAGCTCAGGGCTTTGCTTAAGGAGGAGCTAGTTGGGGGCAACTTGTCCAGCCAGCTTTCAGACCCAGCCAGTTGCAGCCAGGAAGCCCAGTTTCAAGCCTCCTCTTTGGGCTCGACTGATTGAATCGCTGCGGCTGGAATGTACAGACAGAGAGGAGCCTTGTAAGAAGCGGACAAGAGGGAGATATAGCATGGACCTATTGTTTACAGTACTGACACATTCACAGTGCACATGGATGCGCTTTCCAGGGGCCATGTGGTCCAGAATCATATTAAACATACATGGCGATTATATACAGGATCACCTAAATATCTGTCAGCAAGTTTTTAGTTTTACACGTCATTAACATATATGGTGTGATCCCAGTGTTGTTACTCATTTGCTAATGTTCTGGTTTGCTTTTAAACATTATCAGAGTGACACCAGTATTTGCTTATAGGGCGGTTTGGTAAGGTTGTCACGAGCTTTGTTTGTCAGATTGTGTTGATGTTCATTTGTGTTACATTAATACATAAAATATAATACACTATTAAAAAAAACAAACTTTTTTTCTCCACATTATGTAATTCATCATTTCAGTATTGACTGTTAAGTCATACCTAATAATGTAGCCCTGATGTTAACTTTGTAATTATGAAAGGAACATTTTCAAATGCGTTGTTTGGAATAGAAAGTTAACTCAAGCTGTTATACTGCCTTTTTTTTTACATTGTTTGTGTTTTTAAAATAACATATCCAAGCTGGAGTTGCGTTCAATTCTGAGGAGACTTTTCAGTGGCCAATGTCTGAGGGAAGAGACTTCTTTCTTTCTTCTGTAAAAGCACAGTACTGTTACATTGCACTAGGCCAGTGACTGTGACACAGAGCAGCTGCTGGGAATGTTAATAAGTGTTGAAGTGACATTCATAAAGCTTTCAAGGTTGTCAGGTCTGACTATAGCCACACACAGAGAGCAAATATGAAAACTGACTGAGCCTTGGCTCTGGTCACAACACAATAGCATTTTACGAAAAGACTAAATGATTAAATTACCTTTATAAATTGAATGTTGTAGGTGTGAGTTTGTGCTGTGGCGTCCAAAATCATAAAGACAAGACAAAAAGCAGATATTATCTTGATGCGTTTTGTTAATAAACCATTCCTATGAAATCTCCTAGTGTTGTAGTCAGGATAAAACCCATTACAGACTTTGGTAAGATGTAACTCTAGAGGAAAGGTTTAAAAATGTATTGCTAAGCAGTTTGATTTGATGATAAATGGCAAATAAAGTGGATATTACTAGTACATTTACAGTATGAACTTGCTATTAATAACATTTTCTCACATTCTTATTTCCAACCAAAGCATTTGTTTTCAAGGGTAACAGAAAGATACCACCTGAGTAAAGCTAGCACTGAAAGCATGGTAAAGAAAACAGAAATACAGAGTTATATAGTATTAATACAAATAAAGAAAATGGGAGACAGTTCCGCTTTAACTGAAGGAGACATGCTCTGTTAGAGGAAAACATTCCTAGAGAGTTTCTCTTTGGTTTCCCTGACAACAGGCTATGGTAGCCTGTAATTATGGCTGTGCTACTACTCTGAGCGCAGGGCTTTCTTAGTTAAGCCAAGAATCATGGTAGCAGACCCACTAAATATGAAAAAGGACATAAAAGGAAATGCTTCTCAACAGCATCATAGAATCAGGAATCATCTTTTACTACATGCTGTCTTCCTTTATTAGAGTAAAATTTCATACATAAATCATCCATAATTAAAAAATAAATAATGCAATATGTATTTTAGGTTACAAATATTCAGGACATGCTGAATATTCTTTCCGGATTTTCTAAGAAGCTTGCCCCCTATATACAACTAATGTCATGGCATCCTACTTGTGCTGTGAGTTCTCTCCATCCAATAAAATAAACTATTGTCATGACTCTTTATCTTATCACCTGCTCCATCTCTTTCTTCAATTATTTCTTTTTGCATTTCTTAGCGAAACCAGCCATTGTGTGCATTCATAACGGGTAGTGCGTCACTTGCTAGCTTATGACGTGGTGCGCAAAGCTAAACTTGGCTGCAACGCACAGCGGGATTTCCAAGGAAGTTTGATAGTGTGGCTCCAGAAATGCACATAAAAAATACCACAGTAGTATCAAGAGAGCCCGCAATGCAATTTCAAGGCCGGAAAAGGTATGTAATGAGTCTTTAAGAGAGTGAACTGTGTAGTCTGGGCTTGTTTAGATAGTCAAACAAGAATATCATGGAAACATTTGATTTTATAGTTTTATGCTTTTTTGGTGCTCTCTATGCCTACCATCTTTTATAGTACCTGCATCTTATTCATTGGCCTACATCATAATGGAGGAAAGTAGTATATCTTTCAATCAGGATTTTGTTTTGTTCATTTTCTGTTCATTGAAAGGTGTTTGCTGGATTCAGATAAACTGAAATATCCCAGCACTACTTCACATCCTTTAACTGACTCCCTGAAACTTGTCTTGTATCCCACATACATGTAGCACTGGGAGACTGTCTCACTTAGACCACAGGTGGCTAATATTAAAAAAGTGTGTACCAAACAGACCTATTAGGTGAGTAATCAGAGAAGAAAATGGTCTTCTTGGCACAAAAGCGCTTTCACTCCAAAGTCGGTTGGTAAGAATTAAAATCGCTGTAAAAATTATGCTGCCATGGAGACCAAACATTTATATTGTAGTTTTGTAGCCATCTTTTTATATATACCTAGAAACATATTGTTCTATGATTGTCTGTTTTTTTTCTCTCTCTCTCTGACCTTTCTCTGCATTTCCAGGGTTTTATAGTTCTGTTGTGGCTGTGAAAGACCAATCCCTCTGTATTTCATTTAATCTTCTAGCTTTCCACTGAAACAGCGTACCAATAGTTACCTGCTATTAAACATTTTAGTTCAGTTAGTGTAACATGAAATCATATCAAAAATCATTTTAAGTGACTTTTATTAGAGAAATGTATAAATCAATCCACCTCTGACTGGATGGTTCCAGTTTTATATTCTGTTTTACCTCAAACCAGCATTCCTTTCATTGTTCACTGCACAAAACGCAATCAAGGCCAGTACTCAGAGCCAGTTCTTTCTTCCCCACATTTGTTGGTGAGATTTTGTGCTGAGATCCGTTTTGTTTTGCTTCATTTACTTTCACTTTGTGAGTATTTGTTCAAAATTGTGTGTCAAAACCTTCTATATGTTCAGTGTCTTTAGTTTCATTATTGTTTGATGGTGTTTAAAACATAATTGTGTGATTGCTCAGTTTGAAAAAAATATTTCTTTTTTTCTAAGCTTTTGTAACTGCAGTGACCTTGAACCTTACCTCTATGAAGCTCTGGTTATTAGTGCCTGCTCCACTTTCCTGTTTTCACTGGTAGCCTTAGCAGAGTCTGCATCTCTGTGGGGCTGTTAAATTGTTCAGATCTAGTTCCTGGAATTTGCAGCTAAGTGCAAGAATTTATTCATCAGATGTACAAGGCTCAGGATTTCTTTCACAGGGGCCAAAGTAGTTATAGCTGTTCTTAGGTTACCTGAAGGATGACCTTATACATTTAGTTGGACTGTTATCTACAGTTAAAGCAGTTCCAGCCGAAATTCCAGTGTCTGGACATAATTTTGTGTTTACCAACTCTTATGTAGTATTTTTAGAGTACCTTTGCCTCACTGTTGAGTTTTAACAACAGCAAATTTGTTTTAATGAGCAATATCTGTATAAGATCTCTGGCTGAATGATGGACTATTTCAGAAGTGCTCATTACGTCGATCATGATCAACCTGTCGATCGCGAAGGTGGTACCAGTCGATCGCATGACATAAAAGATCATATACGTTAGTCGGCTCAATCCATCTATACTCAATTTGACCTTCAAAACAATTACCTGCAAGTACTGTTATATCATGGTACATCTCTCCTAATGTGTTTTCATGCTTACAGCATTGAGGTTAACGATATTAACCAAAATTCATATTGCAATTTTTGGACCTGCATCACAGTATACGATACATATCACAATATTATATATTTTGTCAAATAATAAAAGGATGGTTGAAATAATGATGCTGGGAAAATATAAACATCCACTTCTTTATGAAATTAAAAAGGTAAACATCAGCTTTAACTTCAGGACATGAAAATGTTCTAACATAAAAAACAGAACCATGGTAAAAATAATAGTACCATGTAAAAAAAAGAATTTACACTAATCAATTGGCTGATTTGTTTGCATATGTTTTTGAGATGTATGCATATAGTTTTGAGGTAAAATCAAGTTGTTGCTAAAGAAAACAACTGCACTGTTTTAAATAAGACCAACTGCTTTGTTTTCATGCTGTTTGTAGTATCCATATTAGCACCCTGATGTGTAAATAGTGTCATTGCTGACATTTAAATAGAGAAAAGCTTGTTGTTTGACAAGTCAGTATGTTTTTATCCAGTTCAAGAGGGAACTTTTTTTTCTTTAAAAAAAAATGACACTTCAGAAAAAAAACAAAAAACACACTAGAAACAAACATAAAATGTCCACCAGGCTTGGTTTCTTTCAAAAACAAAAAGTACATGTCCAGAAAATATTTGTCACAGGTGGAGAAAATTTTGTACTGTAATTTATCCATATAGCCTGAGTCACAGACTGAGAGAAAATATGTTTCAACTCTTTCTTAATAACAGTGACTGAAAAGTTCATCTAAATCGGCCAAAACTGGTTGTGCTAACTCTTTTTGCAAGATCTGGTTCAGTGGTAATATTTTATTATTACTTTACGTGCAGTCAGTGGAATTTTAGTACACAATCCAAATTTAAAGATAGTTTTCCACATGAAAGATTTTGTCATGGTATTCAACATCTATAGCATTGTAATACACATAAAAAACTATAAACCAGACATCTACATTTTCTGTCCTCTATGTCCATGCAACAAATACGCACACACACACAATTTAGATGCTGATAAAATAACATTTTATCTGCCTTATGACACATGGGAAATGCACCAATTTCTTCTGAGCACAGCATTATATAGGAGTGAAAATGATTGCTGACAAGTTAATGATAAGTTAATCAAATACCAAACTGTTTTTTGAGTGATATAATTAGCAATTACCGTGGAAACCAAGACACCGTAAAAGTGGTAGGAGTGCATTTAAAGATCTTTCCACAAACATGTCAGTGCATGTGAAATTTTTCTTGTAAGCATTATTAAGCTTGTTTTGACATAATTGACCTTTTACCTCTTCCTGACTCACAGTCTTCATTAATTATCTTGGCTGCTGACCTGATTATGTTTCTGACTGTCAGCAAGTAGGTGGATTAGTCAGGGCTACTCCTTGCGCTCTATGGTGTCCAGTAAGGAGGTGCAGGTGATAGGATTAGCATTTCTGTCTCTTTCATTCTTTCATTTCTCTCATTAAGGTAGGGTTCAAGCCTGAACAAGCTTTTCCATATATAAGTGTACCTATGCTGTCAGGTGGAATACTCCCCATGTTACAACTTTCTTCTTGTAAAGTAATAGAAGTCGTTGTTGCAGTGGACGTCATGCTGAAGAGGATTGGAACAACTGGGCCGAATTCTATTATGGAGTGCAAGAGCTAATGGACACAACAGCTGTGGACATCTCAACATCTTAATGTTGTTTGCATAGATTGAATTTTGCTTTTTTGTGTCAATTCTACACTTTTTGAGGAAATGATTAGAAGAATTGTCATACACATTTTTAAAGACTTTTGAAGACTTGAAAAACAGATGTTATTCTGGGTTGTTTTCATACAGTGGTCTTGACTTCGAGCTGGATCGTGCACAGATTTGGCTGCAGGATTGCTGACATTGAATTCTTTTCAGCTGTTTGATTGATAATATGGACAGTTTAGTATGTTTAAAAAGTCTTATCATAAGATGGTAGATAAATGTTAACTCAATGTAATTAATTTTATTGATATAACTTGTCGTTATATTATCTTCATGGAATTTGAATCTTGCCCTCTGACTGGAGCGGAAAGGGCCATGTGTAAACTGGTCCACTCTGGAGCCCGACCTCAGTCAATGCTAAGGCCTTTACACTTGGAGCTTCAGGTGTATGTGGACAAAACACGAACCAAGCAAAAACACAGGTACTGTGTTGAAAAAGCAACAATACAGATGTAGGAATTTGCCACTTGGAAGCAGATTTTTGTGTTCAAATCATGCCATGTGGAGAAAATCTGATCAAAAGATTACATTACTAATTGAAATGACTGTTTATCACAACCACAACTGGATTGATTAATAGATTTCTGAAGGCATACAAGAACAGCCAACAGCATTAGGAAAAAAATCCTTATTTTTCTGTCGCCGTGCAGTTCCTTGTGAATTGTGCCTTTGGTAAAACAGATTAAATTCTAGGATAATCCTTGCTTATCTCTTTTTGTGTGTATCTTATGTGGAATTTAAAGTGCAACAAAATTAGCCGGTCTTTACTTTATCCAGGATTATACAATGAATGTGGAGTGTGTTCTTTTCGGGTTGAACACACTGATTAGGACCGGCTGTTGTTCGGATTGCATGTGTGTGCAGAAATGTTTTTGAAGCACCTGAATAGTACATTCAGGACACACACAGTTTTGCTTGAACACATTACTTACGACGCAGGAACATATGTATGCATCATGGTACATAATAATGGTGTAGCTATGCCTTTGGGTCAAAGCATCACATAACTGTAAAGATGATAGCTGTTTAATTGACTAAAATGAGGTCAACTGTACTGTACAGGACTGACTTGACTTTTAATTAGCCTATTATCTCGGATATATGTGTCTTGTCATATACTTGAGTTTATTTATTTGTTTATTTAGTAAAGACTGACAAGCTTTGATCAATGAATTGTTAAAAATGAAGGCAATATTATTCTGAAGCATCACTAGACACAGAAAATAAGCTTTTTTTAAATTTCATGCTGTCAAAGTGTACAAGGGTGGGCAGTTCCAAAATCTTTGATAAATAAGTGATAAGGACAAGGGAAATGCTTGTCTATATACAATAAACAGATATGAGCAGTAATGAATGAAAGGTGCAACACCTTCTTGAGGTTCTCATCTTAGAGTCAGTTGCTAAGGCAACAGTCCACAAAAATGACTACAAACCCCGTTGTCATGGAGATATTTCCAATTTGTTCCTAACCATGACATGATGTTGCACCACCACTGGAAAAACTTCATATTACTGTACGTCTTTATCAGTTATAGTTCAAGTAATGTGTGCTGATTTGATTTGATTTTTTTTTTTTTTTTTTTTTACTTTTCACATGTCTGTGCCATTCAGGATGGAGGCTTCTTGCTTGGAGTTGGCACTGGAAGGAGAGAGGCTATGCAAAGCTGGGGACTTTAAAGGGGGGACAGCATTTTTTGAAGCTGCTGTGCAAGTCGGCACGGAAGACCTGAAGACTCTCAGTGCCATCTACAGCCAGCTGGGCAATGCCTACTTCTATCTCAAGGAGTATGGAAAAGCTCTTGAGTATCACAAACATGATCTGACCTTAGCCAGGTAAGGGCTTTAGCATTATGTGACTGTTATTGACCAATCTTGGATCAATTTAGATCATTTAAATTGAAAAAATATGTTTATAATATTTGTATATACTTTTTAAACGATTTTTGGTGGGTAATATAACATCTGTTTAGTCAATTTATCCTCGAATGGGAGCCCCACTCAGCACTGAGCTGTTTAACGGAATGTGGAAAGAAGGTACTTAGAAAATTTTTTCCTGAGATGAAACCAGTTTTTTGTATCAGCTCATCAGAGAACAGTCAGCAGCACAAACTCGTAAATCTCACTAAACCTGTGATACAATCTATCAAACTTTTTTTAGTGTCATACATAAAAAACAATTAAAAGCTGTCAGAAATGTAAACTTATTTGTCTAAACTGTTCTGCTTTTAAATCATACTTATATCGGATTTGGAGACAGTAAGATTGCGATATTGAAGTTAATGCAAAAATTTGGCGACCTTGCAGTATTTTTTATTATGATTAGCTTAAAGTACTTGAGGAACGTACTTTTCGTGACAATAAATTACTGGATTTAGAAATCCAAGAAATAAAAGCAGTAGAGTTTTCTGTAATAAATGTACAACTACAAGTAGGATATTTAAATAGGAAGTATTCTGGTTTCCTGCAGTGAGCACAGCTGGTACTTCAGCAGGGAAGGGATTAAAGACCCCAGGGGCCTTTAGCTTGTTACATTACAGTATCACCAGGGGCACTGGGATCTGGTTCCTGCAAGTAAGCAAATGAAATGACATATGTAAAATCCAGTTTGAACCCTGTTACAGCATCTTAATGGTTTCTTTTTGACACACAGATTAGCACAAGGGACACATTTCTGTGTCCACCATCAAATGCACAACATGTATCCTTTCTGTTTCAGAACCATTGGAGACCGAATTGGAGAAGGAAAAGCAAGTGGTAACCTTGGTAACACGTTAAAAGTGTTGGGACGCTTTGATGAGGCTGTTGTTTGCTGTCAAAGGCATCTGGATATTTCTCAAGAGCAAGGTGACAAGGTAACATGTTGCACTGCACAAAGATCATTGCCTGTCTAGCAGACTGAACACACAAATGAACAAAGGATGAATTAGAACAACCCTATTATCCATTTTATCCTAAACCCATCTGGCTTTACTGTTATATTGCAGGTTGGAGAAGCCAGGGCCCTCTATAACATTGGAAACGTATTTCATGCAAAGGGCAAACAGCAGCTGTGGGGCTGCACCCAAGAACCAGGGGACCTGCCTCCTGATGTCAGGGAGACATTGCAAAGAGCTACTGGCTTTTACGAGTGCGTATTGTCAACACTTTATCGGTCATTAGTCTCATTGGTAGATAAAAAGGGTAACAATTTAAATTACATTGTATATACAGTAAATACATATATTGATAAGAACTGATAGCAAGAGTGCAGACACAGGGCTGCTTACAGCGCTGTGTTAAAAGAACAGCCCCTTTAAGAATGGTCTAGCCATAGACTAATCCAAGCAAATACCAGAAAGGAGATTGTTGCCATTCTCGAGGGGGCAATTTTGTGTCATGTGGTCAATTACACGTCTGTAACATGTAATTCAGACGTCATTTTTTTGCCTGATATTGCCTATTGCTAAAAAAAATGTTAAGAAAATCTGAGAACATGAGCATTGTTTCACGCTCCTCTATCAGTAGCGGGAAATGTCCGCTGTGGAAAAAAAGGTGAATGTAAAGACCTGTGATTCAGGAAGACCGCCCCTGTCTGAGACATTTTAGTTTACAAATATCCAATAGGTGAGCAGAAGACCGAAAGGATTTGTTGCCAACAACAACAGCACACTACATTTCTGAAAATTTGTCAGTCCCTCACTACGCTTTGTGTTTCTATGTTGCTGTCAAGCTTAATGTGGTGCAACAGATTATGCTATCATGCTGGTCTCAAATGAGACATGTTGTGGATTTTATTTTTGGTTCTTGGTAACTTTATTCTCCCTGGGGTTCATATAAATACTTTTTTCTAGTTCACAGAAGACAGCTATGAAATTAGCAGAACAACTCGTATATGCTCACCAGTAAGACAGGCTCACAACCATTGTTTTGCTGGGTGCATAGAGTCGCTCATAACCCTCACATTACTGCTTCATTTATGATAGTAAATTGGAGCAGAACAATAAAGCTTTAGCAAAAAGAGCAGATATGCTTCTGTTTGACAAGAATATTACAGATCATGGGTGTGCAGTAAGTGATCATAACTAAATGATCTAGTACAGTAACATATTCCAGTACTGAGATAAGATGGTGGAATATTGAGGGGGCATTTTCCTGTATTGTTCTTTTCGCTATCCAAGTTATTTTCAGAACTAATTCCTAAATAAAACACTCACACACAAAAAACTTCATGATCGGCATATAATTTACCTTAATGGTAAATGTGGGCGACTGTCTAACGTCATCAGTCCAGATATTCATCTAGATACCAGGTTTCCAACCCAAAAATGGCTCAGTTGCAAGACACACAAAACAGTTGTCGGATTAGTCCATAGAGATACGAGAGAGAAAGAGAGAGAGACGCATAGCATGTCAGCTGTGTAGAGAGCAGAGGAAGTCAGCTTTGAGAAGCTGCCTGTTTGGCTTTAGGAAAAACACCACACAGCTGATCTAGTTCCAGCAGATCTAGTTTGACACAAAGCTAGCTGCAGCTTCTCCTCGATTCAGCCTCCAGAGCTCATTTTGGAGTTGGAAAGTTTTATCAGCTGTTTGTGTCAAGAGTTTTCAGATAGTGGAGACAACAGACCAGAGCCGCACAGTTAGTAAACCATCAAAGAAACTTTGCACCTCAGGACCAAAAACACCAGACAGAAAGACGAGGAAAATAACTGGTTTTGTTGGAGATGAATTCTTATGTAGTCACGGTGTTAAGTTGATCTGGTAAAGCAGTGTAAGCTTCAATTCCGACATCTCCCACTTTCTCATCTAATGCTGAACAATAATGGACACTAGAGCTCACGCAATGTTAAAAATATAACAATGTAGACAAAAAACAAAAACATTTGTTTATGGAACACAAAGTATACAAATAACATGTTTTATGATTGCCATTTGAACATAAAATTATATATGATAATATTATATAAAATAAACTATATAAATAAGTGTACAAATACAATAGAATAGAATTTAGTAGGAAAAAATAGGTTTTAGCTGTGAGGGGGAAAGAGGTCCTTTGTGCCCGACCACCCAATTGGCCCTGGGCCCAATCTAGTTGCTGCCCACTTAAATTAAAAACAGAACAACATTTACTTGACTGCTCCAAAGAGTCTGATGATTAAAATATGAACACCAGACACTGCCTCTATCTTTACAGCTAGATAGCAGTCAGTTGCTGTTAATAATTTCTATCAGTTTTATCCACAATCTTACTTGAAATTGTTGCAAAAGGTTTTATTTTTGTTTCCAACACACCAAAGAGTAATCTACTTCTTACTCTATATGTTTTCTGCCTGTTTTTCCTTTATTGGATCACATTTGTTTTTTTGACATACAAAACAAGCTGAATTAGTGAATAGAAAAGATTCATATGTTGTTATTTTAAAAACTATTATTATACAAAAGATGGCTTTAAAATGATTATAGGCTGACAAATAAAGTGAATACAGTAGTTCTAGCAGTTGTGTCTAACATGTACTGATACTAAATATTTTTGCATGCCTCTGCAGAATGAACCTGTGTTTGGTCAAAGAACTTGGTGACAGGGCTGCTCAGGGGCGGGCCTACGGAAACCTTGGCAACACCCACTACCTACTGGGTAACTTTGTGGAAGCTATCAAGTTTCACCGTCAGGTGAGAACTCTGTGATGCTTGCCAGCATCAGAATGCCATCATTGTTGTACAAACACGTCAGAAATTAACAAAGTCGTGCAGTTTGTTTTTTGTAGCGTCTTTGTGCACGAATCAATAATTTTAGCATAATGTTTATACTCCTACAGATTAGAATGAATCTAAATGAATTCAGTAAAGAAGCAAACAATATGTCTTTGCGTTTTACTGAGAAGAAGATCCTGACTTGATCTGATGAATTTTCCATGCAAAGTAACAAGACTCCTCAGTATGTTTAAAAGCATAGAAAGACGTTCTCATTTAAATACTTCACTGCATTTGTCATTTCAGTAAATACATTTTGCGTAGTCAGATTTAAATCAAAGTGAGAAGAAGGCACACGTGGGTGGAAAGAAAAAGAGGGTAAAGGAGTGTTTAATTAGGATGGTGAAGGGTTTTGTTATGCAAAATCACCAGCTCTCCTGACCTTTAAAGTTATTTGGAGTAAATTTTGCCTATATATTTTTTAATGTATCGTTGTTCATCTCATGTTGTACCGGCACACAATGTTCAGAGATTGTTGTGCTCACATAGAAGAACATAGGAAATTGGTTCTCAGTGAATCATTGAAAGTATAGCTTCAGGCACTTCCTCCCTGTGTTTTCCTGTCACTCACCATTGTAAACCACTTCTCTCCTCTTAAGAGAAACCAGCCTCTCATCCAGTTTCCCATTACAAAACTATCAGTGAGCAATAAGGGAGAGCATTCTGACTGTAAAGGAAATTGCATGGGGGGGGGGGATTTGAGCACTGAACCTCTGGTCGGAATAAATGTGCACCTTGAACTTTTGTAACTTCCTCTTGTGCAGCAAGTCAAAACAAAAATAGAAAAAGAAAAGAATTCTGTTAAGCAAAATTGCACTTGGATTTATTTATTTATTTGCACTAGGATTTAACACTCAGCCATTAGTAAAACCTAGAGTTGTGTTGCGGTTGAAAACATTGTCTTCATGTTGTTTCCATCTTGGTTCCCTGCCATTTACAGCGATTGTCAATTGCCAAAGAATTTGGGGACAAAGCAGCTGAACGACGAGCGTACAGTAACCTTGGCAATGCCCTAATATTCCTGGGACAGTTCAACACAGCCACAGATTACTACAGGTGAGAGTGCAGCCTGACATCTAGTAGAAAGAAAAGGAAGGGAAACTTGTCAACTAGTACTATTTTGATGTATTTCACACACTCTTCTATTTCTTGCTGTAGAAAAACTCTACAATTGTCCAGACAGTTGAGAGACCAGGTGGTGGAGGCTCAGGCGTGTTACAGCCTGGGAAACACCTACACTCTTCTGCAGCAGTACGAGAGGGCCATAGATTATCATCTGAAACACCTGTACATAGCTCAAGAGCTCACTGACAGGTATAGGCATGATCAAAAAAATCAAATGCATGAACACAGGAAGAAGGTTTAATTGTTATATATTTATTTCTCAATAGGGTCGGTGAGGGTCGTGCCTGCTGGAGTCTTGGAAATGCGTATGTATCTTTAGGGGATCATAAACAAGCTCTTCACTATGCCCGAAAGCACCTGGAAATCTCCAAAGAGGTGAGATATTTTAACATTTGCTAAAATAAATGGGGGGATAAAAGAAACATATTTTTACTGAGGTGATAGCCTCTTGCTTTAGACCATGTTTATTTGTCTCTTTCTCATCTTCAGATCGGAGACAGAAACGGGGAGCTGACAGCCAGAATGAATGTGGACCAGCTGATGGAGGCACTGGGAGTCAATGAGAGTGATCTTTCCCCCTCCAGTTCAGAGTTTGAGATGCAAGGTAACACCTAAAACTTGTTACTGCTTTTTAGAAGAATGGTTTTCATTCATTCACTTATTTTCTGCCTTTATGCTGACTGATTTAGGTTACAATTCTCTGACAAACGACATTATCATCTCAAAAAACCGATTTGGTTTGCTTCAGCCCTAATATCCTGTCATAATATCACCAGCCTAGTTGTTGAATGCTGCATAGTTGGTTCATTGTAAATACCTTCTGCAACTGCAACATTGTTTAGAAATTCAGCTGTAAACAGTGATTTTAAATGCTGCTCATCTTTTGCCACTAATTCAAGACAGCTTAGATTTTGTTGTTCTTGAGGTAATGAACATAACGCTACACTGAATGTGACTTTTAAACAGGCGGTCACATCACTTTAGGTGGTCTGGTTTTTCCCCATAACTGTGCCACCAGCCCCTGCATGTAGGTGTTTGTTTGGGACAAAGTTGGCACCAGGGTAGCACATATTTATTCAGTGTTGTTTAGTTTGTTGTTGGCTAAACAGAAAGAACTGATTTGTATGTACTAAAGACAAATTTACATCTTCTTTGATCCATAATAACCTGTAAAAGTATTGAGAAAAACAAGGACAGAATCAATTTATAACAACAATTTATATAAATAAATAGAAACAAATGTGTAATGGTGGAAAAAGTCAAAACTGTAAGTAGTTTCCAGCTCACTATGTGTAACTCCTTTCCATCAGTTCTTCCCTTTTCTTGTATAACCAGATCTCTGAAACACTATAATGTGACTCATAGGTATAAAAAAGTGGAAGACAGCAAAAAGCCCACCCCTGTTTCTTTGCACATATATCTATGAGTGTCTGAAAGAGGGTCCTGCATGTGTGCTGTCCTCCATCGTGGTTAAGGCAAAGTGTCTAAACATTGTTTTTACATGAAAACAAACAATCATCAAGCAACTGTATTAATTTAAAAACAGATCTGAATTTGAATGAAGATGAAACTTTACTGATCTCACTGGTAAGCAGGCTTCTATGAATTACTGTAAAACAACATACATTATCCCTTTTTAATTTTTTTGTTTGACAAACAAAATTTGTGAGCTTGAGCAAACTAACCAGATTGTTGTGTGTGTACACAGTGACCATATTAAATGTAAAACTAACTTAAGGCGAGACAGTGTCTGCGTTATGTCTGGACCGAGGCTAAATGTGACAGAAAGTTGTTTTTCTTTCTTTCGTTCTATTTTTTTAAGAGATTGTTAAATAATCCACTGCTTCACACATTAAGACATTAGATCCATTTTATGATACATAATAAAACACGAAGAAGCTTTAATATCTGCACAGTCCTGTTAATCTTTGCGTGTTTGTTGTGTTCATGAATTTTCCTCTGGGCAGATACTCACACCCTCGTCCTACATTTCTCTCTTTAGAGCAGAGATGGCAAACAGATGCTTATTCAGTTTGTTTGCCTGGCTGTCTGCCTCATATCCACGTCGCACATCATGAGACCACCGCTGACATTAGACTACTGGGAGGGGGGATAAACAGATGGCAAGAGTCAACCAGCTCATAAAAACCATTTTGGACTGTGTGAGAGAGTTATGAAATATCACATCTAAACATAATGTG
>JBAMHX010000021.1:9985610-10002611 GCA_037177515.1 Pseudomugil tenellus
TTTTTTTTGCAGGTGCAAGACCTAAAATCTCTAAACGAAACAGCATGGACAGCGTAGAGCTGTGGAAGTACTCTTCAGATAAGGTGATTTAACTTCTTATTACTCTAAAGGAAAAGGAAAATGAAGCATGTGTCCTCCTCAAGTGGATGTCATTCTCTAACAATGTGCTCTATTGCTACAGAATGGCGACAATCAAACCTTAGACAGCATACCAAGGAAATCCAATAGTCAGCTGTCACAGCCTGGTAAAAGAAAAGGTTACTCTGACAGTCAGTCGTCGGATGAAAGGCCCTGGTTGGACTCTCCTATTGACACTGATGACATCACTGTGCAAGTCCAACCTCCAGTATCTGTGAGTAGCTACAGCTTAACTTCTTTATTACATGTTTACTTTGCATCCTCCTTGGTGCAGCAGTGGAATTGATATTTTAATATTATGAGTATTTATCAACTTAATATTGCAGCTTTGTGTATTCAAATTTTGCAGAAGGTTCATTTTCTTGCTAAACCTTAAACATTCATTTTCAGTAAAACGATGCTATGTGTTGTATCTCAGAATGTCGCCAACCTTTTTCTTTTGCATTGCAGAGTTTATAAACTGCAGCTGATGTATCCTCACAGTTTTATTTTTTGACCATATTTGATCTTGTGACAATATTAATTGTTAAAATCAGTGGCTGAAAGGCAAAAAATGAATGAATAAATTAAGTTATAGAAAAGAACGTAGGGAATTTATGAGCTGCATTAGAATATTTAATCTCAAATGAGAAGAGATAAGATCCAGAAGTAAATGTTTTTAATCTTGATGGTACTATAGACAGTTTTCTAAAATAACTATGTGTGGAGCAACATCTGACAAAAAGGTCCTCAAGGTCCACTTGGTGGTTTTGTTTCATAGCTTGTGACATATGAAAAATAGCAGCACATGCTTTTGTTTCACATGGCAGCACATGCACAATCAAAGATTTAGTTCAAAATGTAATCTTTGACTGAAGTTTTTTGTAATGGTTCAAGTTGCTAAAAGGTGAATATTGTGTAAAATATAAAATACTGAAGCTTGGGAGTTTTATTTTTAGGAAAGAAGTCATCATCAGGTGATGATCCATGTAGAAGAACAACAATAAATGAGCTACTTTGTCCTTTTATCACAGTAGTATTAATCTGAGTCTAATCTAATCTGAGAGCTATAAGAAGAGGAAATAAAAGCAATTTATGATACACTGTTAAATTTGGTTTATATGCCTCTGTGCTTGTAATGGCTGCCTGTCTTCTTTTCATTTGCCATGTGTTCCCATATATATTAGCTCTGGTGATCGTTTCTTCTGACTATAAAGATTACTTTAATGTCAAAAATGCGCTTTTGTTTGATTGTTTATAACACAATTTTACATAAATGTGTAATAGAATGAAACAATGAGATTATGATATTTTTGTTTTCAGAAAGTTTTTATTTACTGTAACTAAGCTCAGCAGCTCTGCCCATAAGTCAGTATTATGTCTCAGAGGCAGAATGTTACATTTGGAACATTTGTAGTCAGATACTTGCTTGGTGACATTAGTACCCCCTTGAAATAACTGTGATAAGTAGTTTATCCATGTTGCCATGTTTAAACATTTGGAGCTGATGTAAATGAATTATTTTTACCTGTCAAGGTCACAACTTTGTGTTCTGTTATAGAGTAAAAGTAGGACTTTAATTTGTTGTTTTATAACTTGGAGTTTGGTATTTGACAGACTGTCTCTGGCTCTGGAGTCAGAAGTATATGTACAGTATGTGGATGAGCAGGTAGGCTGGACGGGGACACTTGAAATCTGAGTGAGCAAAAATAGTATCTATTTATTATGAGATTATTTTCAAAATGCACACCAGAACATTGATCATGAGGAGCTTGTCTCACTAATAACACAATAATGACTTCCACGAATCAAATTGATTGACTAATGTCATGTAAGAAGTTGTCACTTGTTAAATAACAGTATTCAACATTGCATATTGCAATGACAATATAACTTATACGGTCCATTCTGTGCTCATTTGAGGTGTATTAGCACATCTATATGCTAATTAGATGCCAACCATTGTTTATTGTAACTTCATTTTACAAAAATAAGGACAAACATCAATGTGAACTGCAAGTTTAATTGCGAAACCAGTGAAACCACTGAGGTAGGAATTCCAGTTGAAGTTTTATTTCTACTGTAATCTGTTTAAATTTATATCCTTTTTTAAACAATGCAACTTTTGTAATTAAAATATCAAACTAATATGACAGATCAAACATCTAGGAGAAAATCTAATGGACAAGACAACCAATTGTTCATACAAACTTCACTCTAATTCTCATACCTTAGCCTCTCTGGCTCTACCTATTTTTGTTCTCTCCTCATCATCACATGTCCCTTTCTCTCTTGTTCCGACACTTTGGCCTACTTGATTAATTGGACATCACAGAGAGCGTGAGGCCAAGGACACAGGACAGAAACTACAATAAGTAACTGCTCAACTTGAATGGACACTTTTTAAAGTGCAAAAATGATTGGTTTCTGTCAACTGAGAGCAGTTACACAGTGTTGGCACTGGCTGTTAGTAAGGAGTGTATTCATAACTACACCCTTGCACCCATCATTCTTACCGTTTGGCTCCCCTCCTCCCATTTGTCCACTCCAGTTTTCCCTCTGAGCTGATAATGTGACCTTGATCACAGAGCTGCTACCCTCCCCACAGGGTCAAACGCCCAGCTTCCCATAATGAGTTGTTTTCCCACAGTGGGTGAACAGGACAAAAATGGCCTGCCAGAGAGCAGCAGAAAGAGAGAGAAAGAGAGAGAGGGGGACAGAAATGAGGAGGTACCGTGCAGTTAAAAGAGGGCTGGAACAGAGGGATACAGGAAAAGAGGAAATTAGAGGGAGGTAGTCATATAGCAGGGAAACAGAGAGAGAAAGACTTTTGGAAAGTGGTGGGTGAAAGCAGGGGAGAAGGAGATGTAAGACAGACGTGTGGACAGAGTGAGACAGTGGACAAACAAGTATTTAGCACTGGTAAGATGTTTTACTTGTGTCCTATAGCTCAAATAACACCACAGCAGAGTATCCCAGAGGTTGTTCTCTCTTTTTTATCTTAATATTTGATGTGTACATGTAAAGTTTAGTTGCATGTAGTGATAGTTTAAAGTGAGCTTGCAAAGCTTAAGTCAGAACTTCCTTCTTTGCCTGTGGAGTTGTCAAATATTCCCATGTAGATAAATAAAATTGAATCCAACAATAGCACAGTTAGAAATTTGATGTCTGCTGACCTATTTCACATCTCGCTCCAGGGCAACATTATTTCATCTTCATCCACTGGTTGGTGTTAATGTTGTTGAGGTTTGAAGTGTTTTCCATCGTAAATCTTTAAATGCACTTCCATATTTGTTCAATTGTGAGTGAAAATGGAAGGCAAGCAGCTTTATTGATTGCTAAAGTAAGATTGATTAAAAACAATCAGCATGTTTCAGTCTGTGTAGCTTCATTCGACTTGGACTTCCATTAACTCACTCTGGAACATTTTATTGATCTTTTGCCAAAATATTCACTTTACATAATTTGGTGAATGCTTTTCATTTGTTATTGTAAGCTGTCTGAACATGCACCTAGTGTTTATAACGTCACTAACTTCATACGCAGAATCAGTCTCAGAATAAATTGTCCTACTTTTGTACTGACATTCTTCTAAAATTAAGATAAATTTAATTAAACTATAAGTTCTTATTAGAATGACTGAAATACACTGTATGTCTTTGAAGACACACTTAACCGTTTGTGTGCAGCACTTATTTTGTTGTAAAATGTGCTGCATACATAAAGTGACTGATCATCTGATCCTGATAATGTATTATATGTCCTGCAGCTTGTTTACATTGCCAGTGATAATCACTGCTCCATGCTATAAAACATTTAAAATTAGCTTTGGCATTAGCTTAGGAGAATCTTAGTTTAGTACTAGCATGAGTATCCAGTGGTTAAGGAAACCACATACCTCAACGAAATTTTTACAGATTTTTATTGCGGGATGCATCACTATAGCTGCCATAGTTTGCAGATCTAGGGAGGTGACTTTGTTTGAAACACTCAAACTTAAATAAGGTGTGCTTGTGACTCTTACATCCTTCTAATTTCACCCCATTGGACAGTAAGAAGCTCCACCTGATGGAACAAAGAGATAAAATAAACCCACAAACCATTTTCTAAAAGATGGTTTGATTTAAGTAAATGCTGCTTCAACTTTACATAAATCATGTTACTATAACTATATCCCCGAACGTGGAATGTAGGGGAATTGATAGTTTCCGTGTCCCCCGACACCGGATACCCTTCGTGTGATTGCGATAGCTTGAACAATTTTCACGATTGTTGGATTTACAGTTTCCCCACCAGGTGGCGTTTATGCATGAAAAATGTCATTTTTGGCTATATCTCTGGAACTATTTGTTAGATAAACCTTAATTCAAATGCAAATGACAGGTAATGACCTCAGGATGCATCTGGAAATGACATCATACCTGCCTGGTTCAAATTCTAATAAGTAGACTGTATAACTTCAGTATCTTCATTATTGAGTTCAGGGAGGCTCAATGAATAAATATGATAGATGACTTGTGAATATAGTTACAGGGTATTACAAAATGACATTATTTAATTGTATTGTGTCTATTCAAGAATTGGGGAATAGGATGACTGGGGGCGTTCAGGGATATAACCCTAGCTGTCGCTTCTAATGGCATAGAGCTCATATTTCTTTGTAAACTGACCTGTAATACTAGAAAGTTTCACTCTTTGTTTTGAAATAAATTATATTCAAGTACTACACCAGAAAATTGATTATTTAGATTTATTTATTTATTCTTGATTAAGTAACAGGTGAATTTTTATGATTTTTTAAAAATATTAATTTAGGAATAAATATCAAAATATAATAAATGTACATAGTTATCATATTTTTTAAACCTTTGACTAACCTGTAATCGTTCAGAGTCCTCTAAGGAGGCATATTTCCTGCTTTTAATTTTTTTACGTGATTTTCTGGCAATTTCAAGCCTTAGCACACATAATTTTAAATTCTTGATTTATTATATAAGGTATATGAAACAGGACAAATCTGTTCGTCCTTATAACTGTTAAAACTGCTTCTTGGAGCATATTCACAATGTATCCTACTATTCCATAGTAACTTATTAATTTAATTTATTTAGAGATACAACTGGACTGTTGTCTTTGTCTTTATTGTTGGTTTAATTGCAGTTTGGTGTCTTCACAGATTTTCTGGCTCAACAGATAAATTTTTGCTTTGACTCCACGTAACCCACTCATTTTATTGCTACCGCAGTAGATCAGCAGTCATAATATTGCCGCTTTAGTGCCAGAATATTTTAGTAGTGCTGGTCAAACATTATAAATTCCACATGAGCTTTGCTAACTATGAGTTGCTTTGACAGCGTTCATACATAAATGATCCACTTTACTTTCAAAGCCTGGACACATTATTGAGCTTGTGATTCTGGCTGAATGTGGTCGGTGCGATAAGACCGCTCTGGTGTTACTGTTACCCGACAACAAACAATAAAAAAGAGGTTGCTAAGTGGGGGGCAGTGCATCAAAAAGTAGTTGATTAGTGATTGAGAAGTCTAATTGTTTTAGACAAGTCGTGTTTTCTATTTCTATCGTCACAATTGTAATGTATGTACCTGTGTAGTAGAGACTGTAAGTCTTCATATCATACAACTGCGTGGGTTTGATTTGTTAGAGATGTTTATTTCATGACACTGTGTCACCTTCAGTATGTAGGCCAAGGTATTTTCACTAGGAAGAACTTCCCCTGTGGGTTAAAATAATCTCTTTGCACAAGTTCTTGGAAATCATATCTTGGCATATAGGTTAATTATTTTACCTGAAGATCCAGTTTCCTGGATCTAGGGTCAAATTAACATCATTAAGTAGTAGAAAAGTAATTGACATGGACGTGTTATTAGCCTGAAACACGTTGTGATGCTACAAAAATTCAGGAAACGGAGTGGAGACTTTCCTCTGAAAATATCTCCAGGATACTCCAGGAGATGCACATTTCAAATAACCACATAGAAGAATATTAAATGATAGTTCAAATACATATTTTTTCTTCTTTTGGGCGAGGGGACTGAACTAAAGTGAGATTTTTGCCATTGCAGAAGCTGGGCCGTGACCCCGCCGATGAAGACTGCTTCTTTGACCTCCTCAGCAAGTTCCAGAGCAGCCGCATGGATGACCAGCGCTGCCATCTTGATGACCAACAGGAAGGTGCTACGAACACATCAAACTTGAATGAAATGATAGGTTAGGAATTTCAATTGTTCCAATTCAGCACTAGGTAAAAACATACATCTTCAACATTTGACATTTTTCTCTCACCTCTTAGATCCTGCAATTACCACTTCACCCCAGACCGAAGAGCTGTTTGATTTGATCGCTAGCTCTCAGAGCCGTCGTCTTGATGATCAGCGTGTTAACGTCGGTAATCTCCCAGGTCTTAGGATCACTCATAACAACCTTGGACATCTGGTTGGTGAAGGAGATCACCAGGAACCCAGCGACGACTTCTTTAACATGCTCATAAAGTGCCAGGTAAGGACACGCTCAAAATACAAACTCAGAAAGTTTCATTTGGAAGTGTTGGAATTGAAAGTGAAATATTCAGTTAAACATCTAATGCCAGTGATATTCATTCAGATTTATTTGCTTTTATGCTAAATACATTCTTCTTTCTGGCTCCAGTCTTCGAGAATTGATGACCAGCGGTGTTCCCCACCAGAAGCAGGTCCTCATGCTCCAACAGTGCCTGACGAAGACTTTTTTAGTTTAATCCAGAGAGTCCAGGCCAAGCGTATGGATGAGCAGCGGGTCCAGCTGCCCTCAGATGACCAAGCTAGCCCTCAGTCCCCCGGTCCAGAGCCTCCAGGTGGCTTTTCCAGTTAGGACTGGAATGATGAATACATTCTCAAAAATTTCATGTCAAAGAAAAGAATAACAGAAGAAGCAAAAAAAGAGAAAATAGGAAAAAATGATGAGCTGACATTTAAATAAAGACTGGGTAAACTAACAAGATTTCTAGTAATGAGATAAATTTCATGTGCAATAGGTGGTCCCGTTAAATGTTGCTTGATGTATTATTTACTAAATATTTGCAAATATATTGGGAAACAACTGCGACTGGACAATGCAGCGAAGGATTAAAGTACGAGATGACATAATAAACACGAGGAATAGTGTATATGCTCAATCTAATGCCTTAATCAGAATGACCCATTTCAGACCTAAGATTGTATTCCCCAGTGTTAGATGGTGGGCATGCAGTATGATGCGGACAGCCGTGTTGTTATGAGTGGAGGTTACAAATATTTCTTTTTGTTTTATAGAAACAGTATTTGCTAAAAAGGACAAGTCGTCTTGGAAGTTTCACAACACAAATATTTCTGTTCATTTAAGACAAATTTATTTCACTAATGCTTCTGATCAAAGCAGCTTTTATTTTTCAGTTTTTTTCTCCTTTTGTGATTTCTACGACTCATAGAAGAGTGTTATTTGTTCAGCAACAGTATTGAAGTTGGCTCTTTAGTGTTGATCGAAACTGCATTTGGTCACTTTAAACCTTCACTAATGGACAACCAGACAGCATTTTTTCACTTCACTGTGTGTGTTTGAATATAAAAACTATGAAATATGATTTATCACATAAATGTTATTTTTATGCAGTTAATAATGAATCTTTTTACATTATATGATTACTGAGTAAAGGATGTGGAAAAGCTGTTTATTTTATAGATGTGTGGTAATTTATGCTTAATGTTTCTGCCTGGCTTTTAAAGTAGTGCTATCAGCTGCCTATTTAAATATCTGACAGCAAACTGCTGCTTAATGCCGTTAACGCTGATATTAAAGTTGACAGATGTGACAGACATGTCATAGTTTTGGAGAGTCTATCATCATAACTCGAAGCTGTGTTGCTAGTATACTGCCTCTCTCTGGCCAGAACCTTTATTACCTCTGTGGAATTACAGGTTGCTGTCTGTTCAAATATTTTCTCTTGTTTTGTTTATTTCTGGAGTTTTTTTTTTAATTAAGTTTAATGTACTTTATCAAAACCAGATAAATTCACATGTAATTTCCAGTTCATCTGTTGCTGTTACAATGTTACAAGAGGTACAAACTACACATAGAAAGCTTAAACTGGTCAAGAGCTTGAGAAATATTCACTCTACGCATTTATTTAATGGAAATTATACGGTACTAAAATTTTTGACATTGAGGCTTATTTTTTTTTCTCCAGAAATAGTGCATACCTCAGTTGTATCTCAAAGCTTACAGAGATATTAGACATTTTGATATGTGAACCCAGGTGGATCTTGTCATTTCTGATTCATCATTCTTTAATAATCAACTAATTGGGAGCTCCAGTTAATATATTCATTTTCTATCTTTTTGTGAATTAAGTTTTTTTTAGAAAATACCTGGTACGCTTTTGATTGTTTTTGCCATAATTTGTACATATAAATAAATTTTGTATTTATGTTTATTTTGAGGACATGAAAATGTTCATTCATGCTTTTAATAAAATGTTTCAGATGTTTATTTGGGTACTGTTTAGTTTGGAATTGGGTTGCCTTTATGACATTTCCCATGCACCACTTCATCTTTTTAAGCTTTTAGAAAACTGCGCAAGTGCCACCTATCAGTATGACACAATAGAGCAAACACACCATAAAGTATGTTTAAGAATTTTCAGTCTGTCCACACAATCCACTGAATTGAATTTGATTTCTCAAGCTGTATTGGGAGGAACAAAACACAAAAGCTTGATCAAACTTGTTTGGTAACTGCACCTACAGTTACACAACTAAGGTTGGGTTGGCATGTAAAGCATGTACTAAGAAACAAAGGAAGTTGTCCCTCTTTGTAGCAGTACAGGAACATCTTGCATGTGAACAACTGTATCTTAATCCAACATGATTATATCTCCTGATCCCATTCTGTGACATTATTTCTACTTTCCAAAATCTATTTTGGTCAGATCATTATTATTCAAAGCACTTTGCTGTTTGATCATGTGTTGCTGGCACATAATCCCGCCTCTTTTAAGCTTACTTCCTCATATATTTGTGCAGATTTGCATCACAATTTCAGTTTTTTTTACAAATACCCAAAAGAAAAACTAGTGACAAATAATCCAGAAAACACACTTACATACATCTGTCACAGAGCCTCCCTCCCAAATATATCCCTGCCTATAATTTCACCCCACTTCCTCTGTTCATCACCCATTCTCACCCCCGCCTTCACTGTTCCTCCTCTCTTACCCAGAATGCAGTGTGAGCTGAGCAGGCTCAGCTTAGCTATAAAAAGGCATAGCATGGGGGAGGGAGGGCTGCCGTGCAGTAGGAACTGTGCAGACACACATTCACGGGGATCCAGAGACGGCAGCCCCTTTGCACTGGGATCTAAAGCCACAGCTCGGAAGAGAGGTCAGTACAGGGGACAAAGGCTCAATAGAAGGAGAGCAAGAATGTCTGCGACTGTGTTTCGCTTCATGAGAGGGAGGCAGAACAGAGGGATGTCAACAGAAAGAGGCTGTGGGCAGGCTGAGTGGGCAGGGCTGTTTAATAGGATGCAAAGTGAGAATAACAGGCAGCGTACATGCCTGTAAACTGTCATCTGATTTCTAGACACTGGTTAGTCACCATTCGAAGTGGTTAACTCTTCCAGATCATCAGACATTTCCGGGTAGTGCACATGCATGTTGGTCTCATGTGTCATTCATAGAGATGTGTTCAATAGATTACATGATTTTCATAAGAAGAAATGCACTTCTCTGAAACATATTTGTATTTTTTTCTTGTTACATTTCACTATGGATGGTCTGCCTCCACTTTAACAACATGTCAACACTCTCAAACCTTCAGGCATTAAAGGTCATTTTCATACAAGCCAATGTAGCCATTTAAATCCACTGCCATGCCCCTTGCCCCCCATAATCAACATTAACAGCTGATTCCTTTATGATCACCGTTGATTCCTGTTTTACAGAGATGAGCGCTTTGCAGCACAGTGACATCCACAACAATTGCAGCTTGCATCAAAATTTCTCATGCTCCATCCTTTCACAAACATCACAGAATGTCTCCAACTGCACTGACGTCAAAGGGTCCCCTGTTCTCTCTCTTAAAGGGACAGTGCTCACAATTAAACTGCGGATTACCTCAGTAACCATCGGGTACACAGTGAATGTTCTAGCACATCCTATGACCTTAGTAGTTTGTTGTCACTGCATTTACTTTGTGGAGCAGTAAGGCAGCGATCCATCTCCATGTGCTTTTCTAAAACGCCTGACATAATATATCTTAACAGCTGCAGGCTGACAGTCTTTTTTTAGCAGGACACCATGTTAAAAAACTGTAATAACACATGGGGGTGGGACATGTGAGATGGACTGATGGGGTAAGGAGTTGTAGTCTGTGATGTAACTGAAGAACACGATAAACAATTTTGGTTTGCATGTTTCCCATTTGACCCTTGCCACGACTCTAATATCATTAGATATTATATAGCATTCATTTTGTAATTTTACATTTAAAACCAAAGAGCGACAAAATGTCAGTTTCACCAAGCTGGACATGTCTCACATGCCAAGAAGCAGCCCACTGAGTAGATGGTACCATAATAGGCCAGAGTGGGATTCCCAAAGAGGATCTGTGCTGACTCAGATGTCAGCCTCTAAGTGACATTTACACTGACCGTGGAGTTAATGTTGGCTTACATAAAACTGGACACCTGAGACATAGTTCCATCACTACTAATATTCATTGCAAATCAGACAAGTTAGTAGTGAAAACAATCAGCAACAGTGCATTAATATTACTTTCCCTCTGAATCAGAGCAGCAATGTTAAAAGAACTTTTTAACACCCTCCCTTCCAAAGAGCTCATTAATCAGAGTGTAGATTTGTTGGAATAGCAGCCATGTGCCAGAAAGTAAACTTCCAACTTGTCTGAGGACAAACTTCAAGTTTCAAGCTAATCCAAAGTCAACATCTTTATTAGAAACTAAACATAAAACATGTAAAAATAAACAAAACAAATAATGAACTATTCATGAAAAATACTACAAATAACCAGTACAAATGAAATCCACATTAGAATGCCCCATTTTTTACTTTACTCTTGTTTCTATGTATATTACAAGATGTTCAAGTTTTACTATAATAAACCAAAAAATCATAATAATGTTGTTCTAGGCTTTTTTTATTCTTTGCAACCAATACATGGAGTCATCAAGTCATTTAAGAAATCTTCTCTTGACCCCATAGACTCCCCTAGACACAAATACTCTCACATGCCAGAAAGCTCTCAGTTTACTGGCCAACCATAACCAGTAAATGTGAGAAATGTATGCAAAGTAATAGTAGCAAGGCCAAAAGTTTAAAGTAGATTACTTATTAGTGCAAAACACTGTATACTGCACATACAAGTTATGTTATAAAATATGTTTTTTTCACTTCCTAATGAAATTATTATGACTATAAAGTAAAACATTGTTTTAAACCTTATTACATTGTCCAGACAAGCTGCTACTTGAAGATAGCTGTAATCGTTGCATGCCCAACTTACTTCCTTTTTTTTCTGTCCTCTGCTTTGTCTGCTAAGTCTGCAAAAATAAAAACAAAAACACAAACAACAAAAAAAAATAATCAGGATAAAAGTGGTTGTTGTCTTCTTTGGATATGCTTATCAAGCATATCAGGTACTTTTTAATATTAGTTAAGATATGCTGAAGCTTTGTTTTTTTACTTTTCATTTTGCATTAATTTATTCTTCGAATTTAGTCCCCCTGTAAGCTGAAACCACTAAGTAAAATCAATGAGGAAGTCTAGCACACACAAGAGCATGACATTTAGAGTAGTTGGCAGCAGGACTTGCAGCGCTTCAGAAGCAAACTGCCAGTTGGATGCTTTTACATAACAGCAGCATTGATCATTTGTTGCTGTCTGGTTATGTTGTTTACCTTTAAGCCTCTATGTTTTACTGATATTACGTGTAAGCCATACCAAAATGAATGATCCTAACACATGAATCTACTGCTGGTTTAATATGAATGAGGTTACAGTGCATTTAAATGATTAAATTGGCTTTTTAAAACTTTTAAAAACCTAATAACTGTCTATTATTATATGGAGGGGGAACATTTTATACTGAGGTTGGGAGAATATCTGAACCATGTAAACCTGATCTGATAAACTACTAAAGTACAAAAGTAGAAAAGTACAAAAATACTGCCATATTGCTTTTGTGTTTTCCATATAGTCTTACCTGTTTTTGCCCCTCACTTTCTAACAACATGAATTAATTTGCATTCTTCTGTCCTTTTCTGTTCTCCAGTTGAAAGGAAACACTCCAAAAAAGTGAAATAATGGCAGGTAAATAGTAAATGTGTTTCAGAAAAGTTATTAAGGCTTTATTCGTTGAGATTCATACTGTGCAACAGATTCTTAGTTTTTATTTTTAATCTTATGGTCTTTGATTGAGGTCGAGACTCATTTTTACATTTACGTGGACTCTACTGCCATCTCCTGGTAGATTTTGAGAACGCAAGTGAAGTTACCACATTTCACATTCAAACTCATTACTTTAGTATTTAATCATGAAATACGTTATAAATCACGTAAATTATTGTAGTGAAATATCCATATAGAAATATTAGATATACTTTGAGTCCAAGTTCACTTTTAATTCATGCTCATTGCTTCAACATATATCATTTATTGTAGTAAACCCCTGGCAACATGATATTTTAAGGTAGCAACAGTTGCCATGTCAACATTTTGTGTTGATACAAACCTACACCAAAAAAAGCAAAGTGAAAAATAAGATAAAAAGCCTGTTCTGTTTGTTCTGCAACTCAGATGGATAACACGTTGGCATTTAACTCTCAACATGGTTTGTTAGAAAAATATCTTAGCTTATTATGCCGTATATAGTAAAATATAGCTATGTTGTGTATGTCTTCATAAATTCTTTTTGCTATCTTTTTCTCAGATAAAATTAAAGATACTAAGATCATCTTTGTTGTGGGTGAGTAAACTGAATCACTCTTGACACTTTACAAGCCACACATTTAATCTTCAGAAGCTTTTTATGTCACGTTATGGTTATGCATTTCTGTTTTTCTTTACCTTAGGTGGACCTGGCTCTGGAAAAGGCACCCAGTGTGAGAAGATAGTTTCAAAATATGGCTACACTCATCTGTCTTCTGGTGATCTGCTCCGTGCTGAGGTGGCTTCCGGCTCTGAGAGAGGCAAACAGCTCCAAGCCATCATGCAGAAAGGAGAGCTGGTACCCCTGGTAAGAGGATGTGGCTTTAAAAACCAGTGCTTTGTGTGCTTCTAAAACAGAGATGCATTTTCCATCTGAAGGTCTTGTGAAGGTTGCTCTGAATCTTTGGCGGCTGTTTACAGGACACAGTCTTAGACATGATTAAGGATGCCATGATTGCCAAGGCTGACGTCTCCAAGGGCTTCCTTATTGATGGCTATCCCCGTGAGGTGAAGCAGGGAGAAGAGTTTGAGAAAAAGGTGGGAATGTTTACAATATGTTGATTTAAAATTCGTCACTGCAGCACTGAATAAAGATAAGCTTAATGATCCAACTCTGTTTGATCTCAGATTGGCAAACCCTGCCTGCTGCTCTACGTTGACGCAAAAGCAGAGACCATGGTCAAGAGACTCATGAAACGTGGAGAGACCAGCGGCCGTTCTGATGATAATGAGGAAACCATCAAAAAGCGCCTGGACTTGTATTACAAAGCAACTGAGCCAGTCATTGCCTTTTATGAGGGCCGCGGTATTGTCAGGAAGGTCCGTACAAGTGTTATGCAGTCACCTAACAAAATGTAAAGTGTGAGTAAAATCTGACATGTGTCATCCTGCTTTGTCCATAGGTTGACTCTGAGCTGCCAGTGGATGATGTCTTCGCTCAGGTCTCCAAGGCTATTGATGCATTGCAGTAAAACATAACTGGATAAGCTGTGTCTGGTTGTTGTTTCATTTGGAATATTTTGTGTATATTTTGCAAAGACTAAGCTTGGCTAAGAAGAGAAAAAAGAAATTTCCCATATACACACATGCTTACATGCATGTATTGTAGATCATAAAGGCCTTAAATATATTAAAAGTTTAGTTTTAAGAATTTAATTTTAAATCCACAAAACTGATTTATGAACTTAAAGCAAAATCTAAAACTATTTTTGCTTTCTGTATTAAGACTAATTTCTAAATGTCTTGCTTTGGTTCTGTGCTGAATTTGTATATGGAAATATAGTTTCTACAACAAAAATATGCTAATATTAACGTCCACTTATGCTCATTTTTAGGTTAGCATTATATTTGCCACATGAAAGAATATATATGAAATAATTTTTTTGTCAAATACTGTAGCTCCTTTTTTTTAAAAAAAATATTCCTTATATCAAAACACCTAATCCGCTCCAACTGGTTAGCTGATTGGTAAGAAATAGTCTGCATAGTCTTTGTGTTAGTTGTGGCATAAGATACTAGGCAGAAATTACTCAAACATTTTACATAATGATTTTGACAACCTGCTAAAGAAGCGATATCTGCTGTGAAGGTCTCTTGGATTAGTTATAAGAAAAAAAAGTAAGAGACACTAAAAGCAAGTAAGAAAATTCAGGTAAACATAATATGACCTCTTTAATGCTACCATATAATTTACCATTGTGCCATGGAACAGCAGCATCCTGCGGCCAAAGTGGGAAAATAGTTTATTTGTTTCAATTGTCCGTGATTTCATGCAGGCATTTGCAATTACACATGCGGCACAGATGATCTTTCATTAATATGTACACATGTAACAGAGGTATTTTTAAAGTGATATATGTAAAACAAAACAAAAAAATAAAGATCATATACAATGGAGAGTAATTATTTTATACCGATTCAACACTGGTATAAATCTTAACTGCTTTTAATTTTGTTGTACACAGGCTGGCATTGATTCGTATAAGTATAGACACACATACACACGCACACATACACACACAAAGGACAAAGGAAATGCTTTTCTATTCATAAATCATGATGAAGATGCTGAAGCTCGTAGACACAACAGGATATGGGACACCTTCCAACATTCAAAGTTGACCAATGTTATTGCAATTCTTCCTTTGAGGCCTTGATGACCAACTGGTCTTCCTCTGACTCTCACCTCCCTCCGCATTCTCTGACACCAATACACGCATTTCCAGCTTGCCGAGCAAGCAGGTATCCGGACTACTCTCTAAGGAGAGCTCTGATCATGACTATGCTCTGTAGGGATGAGGAAGGGGAAAATCACTGAAGGTGGACAGGAAGTGTCCATTGGAAAGTCAATCAGGAGTAGCAGGCTGTAAGCACTTTCAGAAAGTCATTGAGGATGCTGCATGAATGCTAGGAATGTTGCTCTTTCTTAAAGGTGCAAAACAAAAGGAATAAGCAGAGACTGCTGTGGGATCTATCACGTACGGCAGAATAAAAAAAAAACAGCAAGAATAAAAACAAACCACTAGTGTATCCAGCTGAGAGAAAAAGGCAGCTATTATGTCACTGCAACCAAAAGTTAAACATTAAATAAAACTATAATACTACAGAAACATTCCTGATACCTAATATTATCTTGAAAGTTACCTTAAACTGGATCTGCTTCAACAAATGTAGCTTTTATTCTCACTTATCTCAGAATTAATGTTTCATTTCACGAGATAGGATGTTTATAACATATACATCTTATTTAACAGTATACAATTTAAATATTAGGAGATTGCATGTTATTTAGCGCTATAATTTCAGAGTAATTATTCTTTTTTTTATTATTACTAATTTACTAATCCTAACTGGGAAATAAGGCTCTGCATTTTTGGGGGTTTAGAGCCATGCTGAAGGGCCTCTGTTGATACACAGGGAACAGTTCCAACACCGTTCTCACCTTCAAAAGAGAACAGCATATAATGTTTTAGTTAATAGTTATTTTTCTAAGTAGTCCACTTTTTAAACACATCTCCCCAACATCTGATTTTGACCTTGTTTTAGGCTGTTTCCAAGCATAGTACTATTGCTTCATTTCAACACCTCTCCTTAATGTAAATTCCAAAATTGTTAGAAGGATGAACCACAGATCTTTTACTCCAAAAGTGATGATGATACCACTATATCGTGCCAGTTATGGGTGAAGTAACATAGATGAGGTAAGAAGATGTACCAGTAACCATCAAAATAGTTGACTATTGGTTTTAGTTTCCATGTGAAAAATCACAGTTATCACAATTCTTTGGAAAAAAAAGCTATGAGCTATGCTTACTTTTGCTATCCAGGAAATGAAAATTTTCCTGTCCACTCTGTTGTCATGTTCTCTTCAGTGCTGATGGATGGCCAAATGCCTAAATAAACCCTTTCCCACTAGACTCAGATGCCAGATGGTAGCTGTTGCATTGAACTGCATTAAAACCTAAAGTAATACATCATTACAGACAGGCTGGTTTTGTGTATAGGTTGAGTTATCAAATGGATGTGTGCTTGAGTTATTATTTAAATCCATTCAGCTTATGACTGCAGATAGCCAAGTAGCTCAAAATGCCAGCAAATTACTTCTTCCATTCAGTCAAGTGCTCATCTCCATCTAATGACCAATTTAGATTGTTTTTATGTTGCCTCAAAAATCTCTCATGCAGAGTCTGCTTGACTTAATGACACATGAATAAAATCACCACAAGCCTTCACAAGTAAATTTGGATACACCTATTTAGTAAACAACACGGTATTTTGGTTTATTCATTATATTTATTATTATTATTTATTTATTATATTTATATTTATTCATATATATTTAGTAAATATAAGTTTGAGCATAGAAATTTGAATATTTGGTGAGTATTTTAATGCCATTGTTGTGCATG
>JBAMHX010000021.1:10029799-10042617 GCA_037177515.1 Pseudomugil tenellus
TATTCTACATTTGGACATTTATATATTTACATGTGTGTGTGTGATAGTGTGGAATGTGGCACAAGTAATACTTTGATCAACACACACACACACACACACACACACACACACACACACACACACACACATCATTGTGTAATATGTTATGGACGTCCTCTTCAATGCCCCAAACAACATGGGTACTAGTGTAAAGTAATCCCTCAGAGCATTATGTTTCAACGCCCTTCCAGTTTTACTTCATCTGCAATATTATTTAACATCCTCTTTTCTTGAGTTTTTTTAACAGAATTTCATAATAACTAGATTCATTTATATAGAAATGCCTACATTTTCCTTCAGAGAAGATGGCGATTAGTGTACAAGTGTCATTAAATGATAAAGAACAGTGCAGAGCAGAGTATGAAGTAGCTGTAGTTGTATTCCCTCCTGAACCTTCATGCAAGTCCTTTTCATGCTCAGAGACAAAAGGCAACAGTCAATAGATGTCACTTTTGCAAGTGACCAAGACCACTGATCTATAACACATATCAACATCTTACAGCTAGGTTTTGTTCTATTTCCTTTCTTTTTTTAACAGAGGATGAACACATTTATGATGTCATTATGCAAGACCCACATTGCCCAACACACTGTCAGACTGCTTCTGTTCTGCATGGATGTGTGATGACACATGCTTCTGTCTGTTGCACACTGCATGCAAACATCTCTTTCAGATGCATCTGTGTTTGACTCATAAGCAATTTGTTTCTAGTCTCCTTAGACCTAATTTGCTCTGTATGTGCCTGAAAATCTACACAACTCATGTGTCAACTCATAACAATTCTCTTGGATCCTACTCGAGAAATATAAAATGTACGGTAGTGAGTAAATTAATTTGATATTAGGAATTCATACTGTTTCCCCTGCATGCTCATTGTCTCCCCAACAGGCATAGGTCTGAAAACAATCTATTCAATAAACATGCAAGCATTAATTAGAGTATTTAATTTTAGAGGGAATTAAAATGGGTGAAAGGAAAATGAGTTCCTTCAAAATGATCTTGCTATATTTTCTATTTTGTTTTCTTTTATTTTAACTATGTTGTGGTTGCAGTCTTTAAATTATGCTAAATACAAATCAGTGGTTCTTATGCAAATTTCAAAACCAATTGTCATAGAGTTATTAAAAGAGGGAAATAACTGTTGTTAAGTTACGTTGGAAATAAACATCTCCACAACCAGACTTATTACTCCATCACTTAACCACCACTTACATCCATAAAACTCAACTGTTCCAGTTTCAGCCCACGCACATGTTGAGCACAGCAATTAAAGATGATTCACAGAATGACTGTGGTGGTGATTAGCAAATCACATCATCACTGTCTATTGCAATGGGGGGAATATAGTTGATTAGATATTGCATTATGTGTTAAATGGTGTTAATGGGTATTATATACTGCATGGTATTATTAGATTAGGTTTTTGTGTGTTGTACATAGAATGATAATGAAAAACTGTTGCTTTTTTCACATTTTCTGTCCCATAACATTACAGGTTATGCCCTGTTTTCAGAGGCAGATACAATTTTTGAAAAGCCTATTATATGGTTTGATCAAAATGCCACAGTGAGAAAGCATTAATTTTAAGCTCTTTTTAAAGTAATAGATTTTAAGATACTTACTATGCAATATTAACACTAATATTTATTTTAATAGTTTACTTTCATTTGCAGATGAAATGTCTTAATAGTGGGTAATGATGAGGCACCCAAAAGCATGTTTTCTTACTATCTTACTGTTTATTCTGGAAAAAAAGTGCAGTGAGTTGCAAAAGTTTCACATCATATAAATAGTATTTCCAACTTGCACTGCACAGAAATGTGTTGATGGAGTGAAATGTTATATCTTATTAATGTCTGAGTCAAAGAAAAGGTGGACAGCAAAGTATGCCACCCATACAGTAAATGCTTCTGGCTCAAATGACTGGCTCTGCAGTTTCTGAACAGATGCATGTGTGGACATTTTATGGGCGCAAAAATGAGGAAGGTTGACATATTGACTGGTTTTTGCTAAAGGGAATAAAGGGAATCAAACTTTGGCAGAATTAAACAGCAGTTGGAACTATTTTTAAAAATGGTGCTACAAGCAGAAATTTCTTCCAACGATGTCAGCTTGATTTCTGTCAAGGTAGTGACAGATTGGGGGGGGGGGGGGGGGGGGGGTAACAAAATTGCTTCTTTTAAAAATGTTCAAAAAAACTCCCTTTTTTTTTCCCAACTACCACTTTTTTCTACCCCCCCTGTTCCCCCCCCCCCCCCCCCCCCCCCCCCCCCCCCCCCCCCCCCCCCCCCTCCCCCCCCCCCCCCATAAAATTAATTCTGTTGAAAATGGTTAAAAAAAATTACTGTTGTTTTCATAACTGATACTTGTTTATGATACACATGGTCTCCAATCTACTCAAGCTTGATATACATTTTAATAAAACACTCAATTAACTATTTTTGCTGTTTTGATTAATAATCTACGACACCTTAGTTTTGCTTGCTTTGATGGACATGTTTTTCATCAAGATTTTTACCTTTTTTATTTATTTTTTTTTTTTTTACAAATAACAAAACATGAAAACCTTGGTGTGCAAAGTGGTGTGGTTAGCACTACAACCTTAAAGTGAGAGGGTCACTGGTATGAACCTCAGCTCAGATAGTGGCCTTTCTGTGTGGAGTTTGCATGTTAACCCCAGAGTTAGCGTGGCTCCTCTCTGGGAACTCTGGCTTCCTCCCACCATCCAAAAGACACGCATGTTAGGTTGATTGGTCATTCGAAGTTGTCCTTAGGAGTGAAGGTGTGTGTGACTGGTTGTTTCTCTCTCTGTGATGGCCTTGTGATAGACTGGTGACCGTGCCTCTCGCCCAATGATTGCTGGGATATGCTCCAGCTACCTGTGACCCTTTACTGAAATAAGCAGTACAGATAATGGATGGATAACTTGGGTGTTTTCTATCTGAATGCTTTTATATGAAATATATTTAAAATAAGCAAGTGAAATGCAGTAAATGAAACATTGCCTGTCCCTTTTTAAAAAATGTTTTTATTTACCAAGTTGTTTAACAGTGATATTAACTAAAACAATACATAATACAATACATTTACAAAAAGTTATATTTATATTATATTTATAGTTATATTATAGACAGCATCATTGCTTCCACTCATGTTTTATAATTAGTGAATGTTTGGCACTGCTATTTGCTGAAATAGGCCATAGCCCTCCCGCAATCCTAAACTGGACTAGGCAACATAGAAAACGGTATAAATGAACATTTATAGCATTTGATATTTGATCTTCCTAATCAGTCCCAGTGTTCCACTTTGAAAATTAAAGTAGCCTCAGGCTTTTTCTTCAACTAACTTGGTAAAAAAAAAAAAAATTTCTGTTGTAATAATCTGACTGTAAACATGTAAATCTACAGCTTGAACTCATAAATGCTATATCTTCTAATCCAGCTGAGTTTGAATGTGTCATTTTCCATTTTTTTCCCATTAGGATACAAAAATGTTCCAGTTGGATTTCACCAATGCAAAGCCAATGAACCTTGTCCTCGCATCTTCAAAAAAGTTTTTTGTTGCAGCCACCATCAACGATGGAGTAAATGTCTTTGTGAGTAGTTTCTATGATTTTTCTACATCAGCTTTCATACAGATAGAACTCAGAAGCAGAACAGACTAAACTTAAGCTAATTTTTAATTTAATTTAATTTTATTAATTTTCATTTTATTTAGACATTTTTTAACCACATTCCCTTAACTTCACCAAACACTTTGAAACTCAGAATGATATATTATAAATGTACGGGGACACCAGTAAATAGAATGATGTTTCTAGTGATGTATAACATTTCATTTTTTGTCCAACACGTTCTTGTAGTGCTAACTGTTTTACAGCTGTGTAGCTTTTTGGGCCTGTTTAGAGAGACAGAGAACCATGTTGTTTTTCAATAAATATTCTCCAGTGCTTTCCTTGCAAGAAGCACTTTTTATTTTAGTGTTTCCCCCCCATCCTCATCATAAAATTGCTAAGAGATGCTTCACAGTGCCAATAACAAGAGGGGCCATTGGTATGGGCTGTAAAATTAATGTTCCAATGAAACTGGAGATTCTGACTTATACACTATTCATGGTTTAATATACGTAAAGTGAACTCAGGAAGGCCACAAAACAGTTAATCGACTGTGTTTAAATAGGATTAATACTGTTATTAGAACAAAGTGTAGAGGGTGATTTTAGAAAAATTACAAATTAAAGTTTATAATAAAGAAAGAATCAGCATTCAACATCAAGTAAATGACATGCCTTCAAAGTATATTATGAAAATACAGTATCTGTAGATAAGGCAATTTATCTTCTTTACAATTAAACCAACTTCCATTAAACTAATATTAAAGCATCTCTTGTTCCCTTTAGAACATTAAACAGAGATATTAAACATTTGAGAAGAACAATCAGTGAACTTTTTATCTCTTCAACTGCTTGCAAAACAGTTCAAATTTGACAGTTTCCTCTGCGACTTTGTCATGAGGCCTTGTCTGCTCTTTGTCTTTGCGTGTTTAAAGTCACTGATAGACATAAAAGGAAAAAAACCCTTCAGTACTGTAAATAATCTGCTGACACAGTTAACAAACTCAAGCATGAAAAAATAAACGAGTGAAATAAAATCACAGCCGGCCAATCAACGGGATGACATGTTTGCAGGCATGTCAACAATTACTGATACGCTGACAGCAGTGCGGTACAGCATCCTGTATCATGTCCTGTCGAGAGCCTGGACAACATTGCCTGTGACTGCAGGATGTTTTTGTGGGATGAGCTGTATCACTGGGGGATAATAGTGCTTTGCTGCAGATTGCAGTGCAAGTGAATCAACATCTGTTCAGCATCTGAGAAAGTACGTCAGCAACTTGACAGCTCGGCTTAGTGTCACTGTTCTTGTTGGCTCCCAAGGCTGCCATGAATACACAAGGTTGTCAAAAAAAAAAGAAAAAAAAAACAAAACAAGAAAAACATGGGCACAGCAACATTTTTTGACTATAAAGTCTTTCAAGAATATTTATTTTTGTATGCTGTGTGACAGTTTGCTGATTGCAAATAAAAGTTGCTCACATTTTACACCAAATGTGAAAATTACTCAGTTTACTTTTTATATGGATCTGTTTTAAAGTAAATTCCCCATTAGAGAATGAAGTATTATATTCCGATTATCTGGAAGCACTGTACAATACACTACTGTCCGTTATATATAATTTGAGCTCACAGAATATCACCTAATTAATAATTCTTTCTACAGTTGATAACATTTTAGCAGTTGTTATTTACCTTTTTCTTATTATTATGCTCTTAAAGCCTTGCGTGTATGCCTACTTCTGTCATGACTAGCTTTTCTGCTTTGATGTTTGTAGTTGACACTATTTTTGATCCCACGTCAGTCAAATATTCATGGAGAAAGACCGACAACTCCCTTAGGCTCTCTTGGCTTTCACCATTTGTTCTGCTTTGTGATGCAAAGACATGCACACAAATTCATATGCATAGATCCGGAGAGGGATTTTCAGAGAACCCTGATACTTAATTACTGCAAACAGCATTTACAGACTATAAAGAATTTCTTAAAATAATAACCATTTATGTTTTCATATAATTTTAGCAAAATGCAATGAGATGTAAACATATTTAAAATTTGTTTCCCCCATTTTAATTCCCTCATGAATGATAGTGGGAGAGAAATATATTGCTCTGAGAGAAACACTGAAGAGAAAAATTAGGCTGAGCAGTTGTTGTGACCAAATGTATTAGAAATAAATTATGTAATTAAAATAAAGCACAGAAACATCTTATAACAGGAAGCTGTTCATTCATTGTAGTTTACTTGAAATGAGTTTTTCTAATGCTTCTGGTTGACAACATCATTGATTGTTTCAACAGATTTAGCTCCTCTTGAGCATTAGTTTCAGGTATTTGCAACACAAGATGTTGTACTTGTGTACATATACATCTCATCAGCCTTGATAAAAAAAAGAATGTCAGAGGTTGGGCCAAATAAAACTGTAGATTAGGGTATCTTTCTGTAATTGTTTCATGTTGTTATGCATATGTTCAGAATGCTATTGTAGTCGGTTCCCGTTCTCTATCCCTAATGCCTTCCCCTGCCTTCTTGTTCATGCAAGACTGAATGCAAACTCCATTATTTTTCATTGGCCCAGACGAGGAAACAGCAGTGTCTAGTCGGTGGGATGGATGTATATATTTATACCTTGTATGGAGCCAGATTCCAGTCGACTGTGGTGACGCACAAAGCTAAAAAAGGTCCCATTTCCTGGCCCCACTCAGGAAGCAAAGGAAAGACCTTGGCTCCAACTAGGTTGTGCAACTGTGCTCGTGGATACTTAACCATAATAAACACTTCTTTATAACAGAGCCCTGCTCAGAGAATAGAGGGAGCAATGGGTGGAGGGTAAGAAGAATGTAGTAAGGAAAAATGAGGGGGACGGGCAAATATGGTGAGAACACTAAATTAAACAGATACCAACAAAATGTAAACCATCTTGAAAGCTGTAGTGGGAAACATTCACATGAAAGCTTTTAAGTTTGACTAACTTGTTTCTTGGAATCGAGTTTAATTATATTAAATAGTTCGTACTATGCTTTACAGATAAACAACTCCACGTTTTTTACTTGGGTTGACTCAAAACAAGAAGGAACCGTCGAAAGGGAAGACTTACCCACTCAAAATGAAGAGCTGGTAAAGTGGGCAGAACAGAAGTTCGGGGGTGTGACTTCATTCACTACTATCCGAAATCCGGGAGCAATCTCTGTGAATGAAACACAAGGTGAGAAATATTTGTAAATTGAATTTCCACAAAATTATTTTTTGTTGACTACATTTGAGGAAGCATGGAAGATGAAGCCGTTTTACTGTAAAGAACTTCATTTTTGTTGCCGAAAAGTGTTTCAGATTTATCTGTTTTGACACAATGCTTTTTATCTAGGATATGCTATCTGCATCTCTGTTTGGTCTGAAACAGTGTGTTTGCTGCTGTAAAGAACAAAGTAATTATGGTCTGTACATCATGCAGCTCCAGCTTACATAACTGAGTCTGCAGTATGGTAATCAAGCATGGATGCAGTGCTGTTTCCAGAGCACTCTCGATAATATTCATTAAAACTAACCTTCTCTCATCTGAAGTGAACATAAAAACTCTTTTTGATGAAGATGCTGCACAGGGATTTAGCGAGCAGTCCATCAAAAATATTTCTGTTGCAGAATGTAATCAATACTTTGATTTCCAAAATTCATGTGTGACATGAATCAGATCAATTTAAAGCTGAAGCAGAAATAAACCAAATTTATCCTGAATAGTTAGCAATATTATACGTTCTGCACATTAGAGTTGAAAAAATAATACTCAACCTATAATTTCTCAGTTTTATTATTGTTAGTGTGAATATATTATTCAAAACAAGTGGAATGGATAGAAATTTCTTGCATAATGACAAGTATAGAGTAGCAAAATAAAACTCAGTTGATAAAGATAGTAGTTACTCAGTTAAATGCACATTTCTCTATTTGATCTAATTTTTACTTTAAAAAAATATTTACTTTTCCAGAAAAAAACATCATCAGTCGCCATCTGGGGTTGCAGACGTAGAAGTTGGGATAGTAAATAGTAAAGAAAAGAAGCCAGTTTAAGCTGCTTCTGACTTGCTGTCTCAATTAATTGCAGTTTTATGTGTGATGTATACAAAAAAAAAAAAAACATATTGGCACAGCTGTAGAATAGTACATGTAAAGAAGTGCA
The DNA here is from genome assembly GCA_037177515.1 of Pseudomugil tenellus. Classification (NCBI taxonomy): domain Eukaryota; kingdom Metazoa; phylum Chordata; class Actinopteri; order Atheriniformes; family Pseudomugilidae; genus Pseudomugil; species Pseudomugil tenellus. The sequence goes on from JBAMHX010000021.1 coordinate 10,037,630, forward strand.
AAGAAATTGTGGAGTTGGGCTTGTTATGGTACCCTCAGAGGAGTAGGTTTTTGCACATAAAGATGGGTGTCACTTAACTTGTTTTGCAGCCTGAAGAATAGACAGCTTGTGGGGATTGGTATATGGCTAATATGACGTAGCTAAAAATGAACCAAACTCATTTACACTTATACATGGTCTTATTAGAACAAATGTCACAGTCATACGTATCTGTGCTGTCATACAGGTTCAAGTTTTACAACATGAAAAGCAGAAAGGAAAAACAAAAACTGTGGAGGTTTATTTATTTTCCTTTTTTTAGTTTTTCACATGCTGAACACTATGAACACAGTCAAATGTTGTTAAGAAAAATAAAGTGTGGTACTCACAACTGAGCTACTTATAACAAAACAATCCAGATGGATAAGCATAACTACAGAAAAGAGCAAAATATTAATTGGATTTCTGGTGAACTTTCCATGTAGAATGATGACATAACATATGGGAAAACATTTGGAAAGGAAGCCATGGACGATTGGCTACTGATGCTGAAGATGTCAGTGCAAAAGCATTATGATTTAAAGTGAACAGTCATGGCTGAGTAAAGAGTGGACATTAAAGATATCATGAGATGTTATTGCCATCAGGGACAGCAGTGACTTTCTCAGTGCAAGCACAATAATTTCCGAGCAAAGCCCATTTATGGCATTATAAGCCTCAGCAAAGCTCTATGAAAGGTTTTAAAAGAAATTAAATTTAATAATACTCAAAATCTGGTGTGATGGATGCTTTAATATATTTTTTGTTCTTCCTCCCTCATATTGTTGCTTTAGTCTCAGTGTTTTGTTCCTCTGCAGCCTAGAAGGTAGAAGGTGACAGGTGAAGATGAGCACTCCTGTCAGTCATACTGTAACTGTGCCTAATTTATATGTCTTGCATTTTTATTTTTAACCATATTCACCATTAGCTGGGGCTTTCACTCCTAATTCCTAGATTGTTATAACAGCAGATGATGTGCAACATTTTTTTTGTATGTTTGTGTTATGTGAGCATTTTTGAGCGGCCTGTTGCTCAACTGAAGACTTTCACAACTTGATTTAAGAATTGTGCAATTTCCTGCACTACAAAAGACAACATTATAAGTAACCAAAGACCGCATCTTATTCATGTGCACTCATTCTCCACAGAAGAGCTAAAAAAATAGTGATACAGAATCATTCAATCATCTTCCAAGGATCTTGTTTAATTGAATTGTTTTTTTAGACTTTGGCTCTCTGCTCCCAAATAGTTTTTTTTGTGAAGGCTAGTAAGGATGCTTTTGTGTCAATGTGAAGCTGAAATCTCAGTTCTGTTAGCATTAACTCCATATGGCACAGTTTCTTGAAGTATCACTTAGTCTGACGTATAATGTATGATTAGATGACATACTTAAAGCTCTGATATGGTTAGGGATTAAAACAGGGATACTTGCATTTTTTTATACAATGGTCCTCCTTAATATACATTTTTTCAACTACGGAATATTTATCAATACAGAAACACAAATATTTGTGGCTTTACAGGTACCAAGCCTGGTCGATCTGAATGTATACTTGAAAATGAAGATATGTTAAAGAAGCACTTTATGAAGATCCAGTTACATCCTTCTGCATTTAAGTCCTGCATCCCACAAGAACAGAATCCTAATAAAGATGAGCTTCATATCATCAATATCCCAGAGAAATCTCAAATTCGGTTTGTATATGATTGTCTTTTCATTTCCAATTATTTTAAATTATCTGTTATCAAATTTTGTGTTGTAATGTATTATTCTTCATATTGCAGCAATGTGTTCCTGCATGTGGACAGAAATCAGACCAGTGTATTCCTGAGAGGCCCCCAGGGCACCAATTGGACCGTTGTCAGCCATGTCTCCAAGCTTGGTGTAAGCTTATACTGTGTGTGTCTATACGCGACCCCGTTCAGAAATTAGCGGTAGATAATGGATCTTCTAACTGAGGAGAAGCAAAAAGCTTCACAGAATGAAAAAAAACAAAAACAAAAAACAAACAAACAAAAAATCAAAATCCAAACATGGAGGTTCTGTTTGGTTCTACCCATTGATTGGAGATGTATCTTATCTTTGATCCACTATGCCGCATTTTACTCTCTGCCCCCTTTTTAATTAATGATTATTAGATAATATCAGTCTTCTCCTTTTTAAATGTGTTAAGTGTAATTTCACATAGTTTCTATGGTAAATGATGCTTATTATTCTACTGATAAAAGTTCACTTTTTGTCATGATGCTGTCAGCCAGTTCGCATACCTCACTCAGTATTTCATTTTAAAATGTTCAATCATGAATAATGTTATATTAAGTATGTGTACAAGACAGAAGTGATTTAATTAAACTGTTCTTTCTTTCCACAGTCTAACAATGCTATATGGCTGCCCCCTTTACAACACAGTATTAAACCAAGTATTGAAATAACACAGCAAAGCAGCAATGCAGTGGATGTGCAAAGGATGGCTTCGGAATATTTTAAAGTTCCTTCTTTTACCAGCTATACTGAAATCAGCATGGTCAGTCCCACCATTTTTCTGGTTCTTGGAAGAGCATACAACTTTAGAGGTAGGAGTAAAAAAAAAAATAAAGAAAAAACGACACATTTTCTCCTTTTTTTTTTTATAAACGATAATAAAATAGTTGGAGAAGTTAAAAAGCCATAGTGTACATGAAATGCATGTTTAATAAAGTCATAACAAATTTTCTGTCTTTAATTTTCATTGTATTTTAGGGACGACTCCTCCAGTTACAGAAATTTTGTCAACGCCAGACCCTCTCATGACAACTAAATCCCCTCATCCGATGCCTCTGGTGATGCAACTGTACACCTCCCCAGACTATCGTTCACCCCTGGAGCCCAGTACCAAAGTGCAGAGTGACAAGAGAATATATGCAGAGGCAAGAATCCACAGACATTTAAATAAACACATTAATGATAGTTGAGTGTTTCTTACAAAACACCGGGCCAGAGATCTTAAAACTGTTGCCGCTTTCCACTACTTGCGAATTGGTCTTTGGGAAGTGGCAATGGCCGTAGTTGATAGTGAAAGTTTGAAAATCTACTATACATTGCAGCCTGTTATCCTTTAGTTTTAAAAGTACCATCCATCTGTTTTTTGCAATCCCAAAACTGGGAGCTTTATTATTCTTTTCTGTGGAAATGACCATATCCTGTGCTTTTAAAACATTCATGTTTAAAGTTGCAGAGCAACTTGCTGCGTACCATGATTAACTAAACAAAGCTTCATACATTTGTATGATGTGCATGTCAGCCTTTAAATGGCAAAGTAGATATTTTTACATTCATTTTGTTTCTAAATGTTAAATAAAAGTAAAGAAAGATTTCACGTTACTATTATATGAAGGGAAATGTGTTGCAAAACAACATCACTGAATTACTGTCCACCCTTAAGCAGAGTGGGCCATCAAAAGCCAGTAAAAAGCTTAAGTCAGAGTTGATGTATTATTTGATAGCTCACTGATACTGTTTTGGAGACAAGCAACAATGCTTTCACTTCTTCATGGTGGTGTTTAATGGGTAGATCTCCAAAGGAATAATACGATGTAATATAGCATTGTTTGGTTACCTTGCTATCTAGTTCAAGTCAAAACTACTCTTTCATTCAGACCTCATGGATGATAATTACTGGATAATAGAAGATAATAACACCTCTGGTCCCTGCTTTCTATCTGTAAACAAGCCATGCTGAGACAAGCCAAAATATATTGTCCAAACCATCTCATTTCATCTCATCTTGCTGTTATTAAAGTTTTGGATAAAAAAGTTAATGATGCCATCTGAAAGCCAGCAATTTTCTTCTGTTTTGTTGCAAATTTAAAATGTTGGCAAATTTAACAAGGACCAGGAAAATCTTTGAAAAAGCAATACAACGTAATAATTGTGAAAAAAAAATATACATTGGTATATAAAAATTTGAAATACTTCTTTTTTAGAAATAGCATTTAAAAATAAATTTTGAAATCACAGTATTTAATAATGAATATATAATTCAATATGCAACTACTTTGTATTACTTTCATATAAAATGTGAAGATTTAATATAATTCAGTAATTCAATGTTGAATTTGAATTTAAATTTAAAATCCACCATTTAATTTCACAGTTATTACTCAAAATGAAAGGCTGTATTGCCATTTCAAAGACCATCCTGGTACTTCATAATCAGAAATAAAAATGGTTGTGGTAATCATGATCCCTGTATATTAAAAATGATACATTACTTAAGTTGTCTTTACAGCATATGCAACGTTTGACCTGAATCAGCTGTTATCCATTTGAGAGACTGTTGTGTTTATGTAATTTCTTCTTTGTTTCCTGTAGATTTCGGGTCAAACTTTGGGGGGTATTGTGTTGAAGATCAAGGTGATTGGTTGCGTTGTGCACTCCAAGGGGTCATGCCCTGTAGTGAAAGAGTTGCCCTTCATCCCAGAGCCCTGCTCCTCTGGTCCTTGTTTAAACCGTACTCGACTCACCTTCTCCTTAGACCAGCTCCAGGAACTGACGTCCACCACATGGGGGCTGGAATGTTCTGTCGAACTTTGCTTCAATGAGGTAGGAATTTACTAAGCATCCAATTCAATTGGATTTTGGTCAGAGCTTTTGCTCCACTAGATAAAATATGCATGGTGAAGTTTTACAAGGAATGTGGAGTCAAAGAGCTGAGTCTCAGCTTTAATTTTAGAGCATATATCCAAATTGGAGGAAAGGATTCAGAATAAAAGCTCTTTCATTATGTCCTGGAATACTGATTTGGCCGACAATGCTAAATCTCTGAAGGGTTTTTTTTTAGCTTAAGGATGGTCTCCTTCATTTGCACTAAGACCTCATTGACAGCATGTCTCAGGTTCACAGTAACAGCTTTTAAAAAAAAAACCAACAAAAAAAATGAATAAACCCCAAGAAATTTGATCATTTCAATTGCTGAATAGATTTTGGAAGA
>JBAMHX010000021.1:10056657-10071632 GCA_037177515.1 Pseudomugil tenellus
AAACTGAAATCTATCAGATAAATATGACTTAAACCAGCTTAGTGCGGTCCCTTTAATACCAATAACATGTTCCAGTCTTTGTAGCAGAATATTCTGATCTATGGTGTCGAATGCAGTACTAAAATCTAACAAGATAAGAACAGATAGGATTCCTTTATCTGAGGCCATAAGAAGATCATTTGTAACTTTCACCAATGCTGTCTCTGTGCCATGATGTGCTCTAAATCCTGATTGAAATTCCTCAAACAGATTGTTTCTGGTTAGATGGACACATAGTTGAGTAGAAACTATTTTCTATTATATTGGTCTATAATTAGTGAACACTTCTGGATGAAAAGTTGTTTTTTTAAGTAAAGGTTTATTTACAGCTGTCTTAAAAGATTGAAGTACGTATCCTGTTAATAGAGATGCATTGATCAGATCCAGTACAGATGTATTGACTAAAGAAAATACTTCCTTGAATAATCTAGTTGTGAACAGATGAACGCCATTTCCTTTCCAAGTGTCTTGATGTCTGTTTGAAAACTCTGAGCTGATAATTAAACCAAGGAGCTCGCTTCTTCTGAGTGGTTATCTTCCCTTTTAGAGGAGCAACATTGTCTAGTGTTGTACGCATTAAAGCTGTGATTCTCTCACCAAATTCATCAACCTGTGTTAGATGAGAGCTCGAATGGATATGCTCTATTATATCAACACATGGTATTGCAGGAAATACGGATGAAATGGATTTCTTAAATTTGGTAACAACGCTATTTGACAAACATCGGCTATAATAAGTTTTCTTCTCGGGTATTGTGTAGTCAAGTAAAGTAAATTCAAGGGTTATTTGGAATTATCAGACAGAACAGGGTTGTGAGGTTCATAAACTGAGTCATACAGATCCAGCTAGCTACAAACCATGGTAAATCCTGAGACAGAGCGAAAAAGCTCATTCTATTTAAACACAACGGGTAAAAACAATAATTGAGATTTTTCTCACCAAAATGGTTAAATATCTTTTCACCTAATTTGTAGCAGTTGTTTACTAGCATGTTTCCACAAAGGACATGTAATCTACACTAATACCACATATTAGAAGGCTGTCGAAATGGTGTAAATTTTCAGGAAGTGCTTAAAAAGTAAAATACCTTCTACTATTCACTATTGTTTTGAAATCATTTATAGCAACTGATCCAGATCCTAAAAGGTACTACTTGTGTTTCTTTTTCCAACTTTTTAAAACATGCATGGACATAATAAATACATCTAACCAAAAATGAAAGACACTATAAATCTCCTGAAGGGATGTAGCTTGTGTAGTAATTGTTTTTAAAAATGTTTTCTTTTTCAGTAAACCTTAACCGTCACTCATGCAATCACAGTATTCCGAAGGATGAAGCTCCAGGGGATGACCTCAAGGTTCAAGTTTCAAGCTGCTTTATTTGTCTGCCTTGTAGCAAAAGAAGAAAAAGTCTCAGTTTTACTATAACTTTTTGTGTTGAAACATACTGGAAGGATCCTCTTACTACACACATTCTATTAAGTGTGTTATCTAATGGATGTCAAAATTAGGTGTTAAAACATCAGCATTCATCTCTGGGCAGCCAGCTCTAAGGATTTCAGCACAGAATCAACCTTCTTGATCAGTTTATTCTGTATATTTAACTCTGAATAACTGCTCTGGCATTTGATAGAACACATTTTTCAGTGACAGTAATGAATCATATTAAAATTTTGTGGAAATAAACCGCTATCCGATATACAGATTTTTTTCAGCCCTTAATTTCCAATACTAGTATCAACCTATATCAATATATTTTGATTTCTGTCCCCAAGAAAAAAACAAAAATCATTTTAGGTAAGCAAGATAGAACCTCCGCTTTGCAGCAAATTTGATGTCTGTAGACCCATAAAAATACTTAAAACATGTGGACAAGTCCATTTTAAATCTGCCTATGGTGCTAGTGATAATGTTTTTTAATTATGTCACAGTCGTAGGATTTATTGCAAATTGTGCTAAAAAAAAACTATGCACGATATTTCCTATATTTAGTCATTTTGAGTTAGATGTGACCTAGCTGAAGAGTTTGATATATAACATGTACATGTTGTGTAAACGGTTGTTTTGGATAAAAGTGTCTGCTAAATGACTGTGATGTAAATGTTGTCAACAAAACAAAGTAATGCAGATATTTTTTGATAAAACATTTTCATGCTGATATCGGCGATAATATTGGTATGTCTATAATATTATACATATATAATTACAACCATTTGCTAAAAAACATAGATCTTTATCCTTATAGTCCAAAAGAAAAGACAAAACACTGCCCTAACAGAAAGCTGTTTGCCCTTTCCACAACAGACTAAAAGAAGATATGCAACATTGAAAAATCTCAACTTCTTCCGGAAGTAGAGTTTGCTGTGTTTTTCTTGCATATGGCATCAGTGTTGCATTTTAAGTCTAGTCTGTGTTTTGTTTGGCTGATCTCACATGTATTTGTAACTGTCCGCTACCTCCACCTCATCTCACAGCATGTAAACAGTGAAAGAGTACTTTGTTTACCCCTGTTTCTCTGAAGATCCACAATCATCTCTTTTGTTTGTGTTTAATATGAAGTCGTTGGTTCTGCACCATCTCATACATTGATTGACCAATTCTCTGTATATATCTTCTGCTCCATCACTGATGTGCCCCACAACTGCAGAGTATTTGTACAGATGACAGGACTGGAAGTATGAGTTGTACATTATAAAGGGGACTTGGTAAAGTGCTGTCCATTGTGCTGCTCCTGTGCTACTGCCCACCTTCTCAGACACACAGTCTTTCAGTCTCACAAATTGTGGCCTGTTTGCGTGTTAGTAATACATCCAAGTGGTTGGTGAGATACACACCTGAATTTTCTGGAGCTTCTCTCTTAACAGGGTAGATTAAATTGTGTTAAAAGCACTGAAAAAAAAAAAAAATCAAAGATCAAGATCCTCACAGTGCTTTCTGATTAGTCTAAATGAGATAGAAAGAGCTTACTGAAGCACAAATATGATGATGTCTTCAACTCTACCCCCATTATGAATTATGAACAAATTGTAATGGGTCCAGAAAGGTGTTTACTTGTTTATTGGGGTGAACCAATAACAGTCTCTCAGGGACTTTCATGAAGTGAAATTCAAGAGTAATTGGTCTATAGTCAGTCAGATTAGATGGATGAATTTATTTCGGTACTAAAACAAGGCAGGATGTCTTCCACATCACAGTAACTTTCTTCTGACTCAGTCTAGTATTGAATAGGTGCTGCAAAATCAAGCAGAGTTGTTCTGTGTAATTTTCACCATCTGAATCTGCAGCCTTGCATTGGTTCAGCCTCTCCAGATCCCTTTTCATGACTACAAGAGAGACAGGCTTAAGGAGAGAGTGGAAGAGGAGTTTTTGTATTAGTGTGAAAAGAAGATGAACCTGTGTTGAAGTCTATGACTGAGCTCCACTATGTTTATAGAATAGTAGATGACCAAACGACATGGCTAAACTCAATGTTGTTCTAACCTGTTGAAAAGCGTGTTCAGTTCACTTGTCACATCCAGACTGATCCAGTCTGACCAGTCTTATCCCCATTTACTTTGTAGACGTTTTTTAGAGCAACTAATGCTAATTTTGTGACATGCAGGCATATTTGTCAGAAAAAACAATGTTAAAAATAGGTAAATAAATAAAGATCTGTTATAAATCTTTCACAAAAAATTATTACATAATCTTAATGAAGACTTAAGAGTCAAATACTGTAGAGAATGTAACACGGTACTGACAATGCAAGTGTTTTTATGTTAATTATCCATCCATTATCCACCGTTTATGCCCTGAACAGGGTCACGTGGGAGGGGTATGGGGGGGCTAGAGCCAATCCCAGCTGACATCAGGTAAGGGGCATGTAAGCTATAGTAGCCAACAAAAATTAAGCGTTCAACAGTTGTGCTGTATTTTCTTATTTGATATTAGCATTCAAAACAATACTGTAGAGATTACATAGTGACATTTGGATACAGGACTTATTCTTTTGTAGCTTTGTTTCTTGTCTGCAGGAAAAAAATGTTTTTGAATTTCAGAATTTAAAAAGCTGCCACATGACTTTGGGAAACCTCACAGAGAAGACAAAAATTTTACGTTAAAAATGGTATGATATTTAAGACAATAAAATAAATGCAGTTAATGTCACTTGCAAATTATTATGATCCAGCATCAATTTCAGGTGACAGTGGAATTTTGTACCACAGCATGAATTGCAATATCTATCAAGAAGATGGGATCATTGTAAGTTTTGAGGCAGTGAGGTTTGACTCACAAATGAACATGAAAACATGGGAAGTGGAAACATGTGAAAATGGTGGTGAAACTAGAAGATAAGTTCACTAACTCGTCAAAGCCGCTGTAGTACATACCAGAAGGTTAGGGTGAGGGGATATCATGATTAAAACCAAACACTCCAAAGTAAGAACAAGACATAGCCAGTGCACAGATAAACTCACTGTGTTGTAACATTTCTGTAATATCTGACATATGCTGTTCTCCATGTCTAGTTGTTTCTGGTGTCAATGATTCTACAGGACGATACTCTGTTGTAAAAGCAATAAGCAAGCCAGGACTGTCTGGAGCAGCACCACAACACATTATTGTTGTGTCTGGTGAGTGATGCAACATCAAGACTTAGAGTTACACTGTCTTAACAAAACACAAACGGTAGAGGTTTCAAACCAATCCACCAATGTTCAAACATGATAGGTTTCATGGGGGCTAATCCCCAGTTTCATGTGATTGAAAGGTTGGATTAAAATACTCAAAAATACTTTTGCGGTTTAACTTCAATTCAGTGGTGTGGAAGGCTAATGAGTTTAGTAACTACCAAAGTGCTTCCAGCCAACAATCACATATACCTAAACCAATTACAAAACTAATACTACTAACAGTCTATTTCCATTGCCTCTAGATTTGAGCAAAACCTAAATATTATAGAAATCTGCTAAAAAAAGTATCAAATATTGATAAAAAGTTTTGCTCTCTCAAGAGGGGATTTTTTAGACGTTTCGATCAAGCAGTTTATGGCAAAAGTGAAACAGTAACACTTTATTCATATTTCTGTGTCCCAAGACGCAAAAATAACTGGTTATAATCGCACCATCTTAACCGGTCACATAGGATGGTGCGGTACAGAGTAAGCAACCGGGAATTGCAGAGTTTTAAGGGGTTTTAGAAGGGGAAATTACGGATGATAGCTTAGAGAAGCTGTAGAAAATGTTCCGCGGTGTGTAGAAAACCCCAAAATAATGCTTAGTTATAATATTACGTGAGCCGTAATCCTCGTCAAATCACGTCCAGCTGACAAGATTTTACCAGATTTTTGGCTTATGTGCTAAACACTGTTCAATCGAAACACCTGCAAATCGAAATTGTAGTTTTTCAAAACTTTAAAAAATTACTTTCATTTTATGAAAAATTGTGATGAAAACTCAATTTATCATGGGTATTTTTAAATTTTTTTCAAAAGTTTTTTTCTATCTTAACAATAATGCTGTATAATTAAACTTAAGCAGGATTTAATTTTTGCACTTGACCTATTCTGGCAATTCTCCTGTACTTAATGTTGATGCTTTTGCATCAGCATTACATCTCTAAAAGCTGATTATATGCACATACTTTTACACTTCTGCAATGGCCTATAGCTTAAATGTGATTGATACATTCCTTCTGTGAAGGCAACATAGCCCCGGAGTGGCTGATATGGAAATAAGCGAAAAGAAAAACACAAATGTAAATTAGTGAAAGCAGTAAGTGTAGCTTTAGATAAACCCCTGACTGGGTGCAAAGGCAAGTGCCTTCGTGCACAGACTGCTGAGCACAACTAACCCCTTGTAAACAAAGCTTCTGCTATTTAGTTTCAGTTGGCTTAATTAGAATGAATGAGGGGGCCTTGTGCAAAGAGGACAATTTTTTGTTGGTGGAGGCAGTGAGGACTTGGCCATGGCGGATGGAAAGCTGGACTGAGAGATAAAGTTACTAGCGGGTGGCATGAACCAATTGGACAATGACAAACAGAGCCGCCAGCCAAAAGAACGACTGTAATTAATTTAGGGGAACAACATACATGTTAATGTTCACTGAAATCAAATTATTATGATTATATTTCACATTTCATCTATACCTACACCAACATGAGGTCAAGTGTGTTTGTGTGTGAGTTTCAGGGAGAAAAAATATGACTATTTTTTTATGTATAATTTGTTTGTTTTTGGAACATATTATTTAAGTTTTTCTAAGGCTCTTCACCATATGCAGTACAGCTGGGGTAGCCAATATCAGCCCCCAAGAGCTGCAGTCCTGAAAGTGTTCGGAGTTTTCCTGCTGCAACATACCTGACACATATCAGATTTCATTAGCAGACTTGTGCAGAGCTTGACATCAAACTCTGCACAAATCTGCTGATTACCATTGATCTGAGTCAGGACTGCAGCTCTCAAGGAGAGGACTTGGCTACCTCTGGCTTATAGCTTGAGGAACAGAATGCTTTTTGGAATAAAATTCTAAGCCAGTTAAATGTAAATTCCAATATTGATCTGACAGTTCTTTCTCTATCATGAGGAATTAGCAATAAAAAGAAATAAGCTTCTGTAACCACAAAACACCAGTTTAACTTCATACTATTTCAATTTTGTCAGCCTTCATTATATCTATAAATAGGGCACAAGCAGCTCCGATTTTGCTATAGCTGGAATAAAAGCAGCTAGTAGACAGTCCTACATACTCCACCATGCACTTTTTTGTTTGCAAATATTGTTTCTTCTTCTACAATAGCCATTCCATTAAGTGACATCATTGTATATTCACACCTTCACCTCTAGCAGTTGGTCTAGCAGTTGACCTATCAGTGTTGCTGATTACAATTGTTGTTTTTTCTTGTCCTGCTACACTAAAACATCCCCATACGCCTCTCAAATATTTCTGACATAGGTCAACTTTCTAATAGTGGTAGTAGGAACAAAATGTGTCAAAACATTCACTTTTATCATCCATCAATTTCATGTGCATTCACAGACACAACATATTGAGTGCAATTGGTCATGTCAGAGAGAAGGCGATAATGATCAACATTTGGGACAAAAATGAACATTGAACCCCAATCAGGTGCCTGTCACTCGGAGTCTTGTCAATCATGGAACATTGGAAATGGATGATGGACTGTTAAATGTCAGTGGTTTAATCAAAACTGAGCAAGAAATAACAATATGTGTTAGTTTAAAACATTTCACATGTAAGATTTCACCCATAACCCATGGAGTATTTTACATTAATGAATGGAATTAATCTACATTTTATTAAAATGCACAACAGACTTAATAATAGTAATAATTAGGATCTATGTGTGTTCTCTTGCTTGTTAGTTAGATACACAAACAACAATAACATGGAGGTTAAACTGATGTGTTCAAACATCAACAAGTCTACCATATTGACTTTGTGTCACCCTACTACTTGGCCTTTTGTTTTGGTGGGGATGGCCTGTCACTGTGATGGCAGTAGAGGCAGGGAAGATTTCTCTGAGGAAAGACGGCAAGGGAAAGGTCATGGTGAATAAAAGGCTTTTAATCCAAGTACCTTGTGTCATGTGCTCAGGGAATATCAAAGTCATCCCATTACTAGTGAGGTCAGACTGGGGCAGCTTCCCTGTTTGCCCACTCCTCTCTTTTGTGTTTGTGATGCCTAAATGTGCAGGGTTGGAAAGCTTTAAGAAAAGGTTAAAAGCAGCATTGTGTTTTGCTTCACTTTCTTTCAGTGAGTATTTCCCACAGTCTATATGGTGTGCTTGAGGCTCTGGCAAACAGATACGCCTAGCTGTGTTTGATGCACAAGATTTCCTATTCTCAAAACTGTAAGAATGACAATTTCTTTCAGGAATGTACAAATAATAAAATACATTCTATTTATTCATTTTAATCCACCCAATATATTGCCCTTATATAAGGTGGTGAGATGATTTATCTCAGACAAATAGTGTAGATGGATAGCAAAACTTTAATTTGATGTCAGCAGTGTTGTCAGCCTGGTCAAATTTCTGGGCCTTTATTTTCGGATCTCTGGTAGTCTAAAGGGAGGCTTGCCACTCCATTAGATGTGAGGTGGAATCACGTTTTCCACAACACTGCCTCCAAGCATCCATCATGTCACACTTTCACCAATATCCAATTCCTGACTGCCTTCAAAGTCACACACCCTGATCCAAAAAAAAGGTTTAAACCTACACAGAATCATAAAAAACAATGCAAAGAGTTTAAATAATGATTATATTTATGAAAATATGAAAGGAGTTGTTTAATTAAGTTTAACTCTATCCGATAAAAAAAGTTATTTCTCATTTCTTTAAACATCCACATTGGAAGAAACACACAGCGGTTTTGGAATAAACGGTTCTTTGTTACAGAAAGGTAAAATTATGAATCTGCATCAAAAAAATACCAATTAAGGACAATACTAAAACTATTAAACCAAGTAAAAAATCGGTCTAATACATTATTTAAACCTATTTTGGACCATCATCTTAGGTGACAATACAATGCATGCAGATATGGATAGAGCCGTTTGTCCATCCTCTGCGTGTATTTCCTTTCTCTTTATTTTTGTGAAAGAAAGAATTGTTATATGTGATCATATTTACCTTTGCTATCATGTTGTAGTTCAGTTTAAAAGCTAGACTAATTGCTTTTGGATGCAGATACATATGAAATACCGTTGATGCTACTGACACAAATCCACTGCATAGTCATGCTGTATTCATCTGAGGGTTAGTCACATCAGACACAAAAACCCTTCCCAAATCGGATGTATCTGACATGCAGGCTTTAACTTTGTGTTTTTTAGCTGCAAGGTATTTGCATCAAATGATATTACCTGGTAACAGAGTGGGCTGAAGCATCATGTCCATGATCACTCCTAAGGTGTGTAAACATTATGGAATAGTCTTCAGTCTGAGTTTACTGGTCTCCTGTACAAAGCTCAGAAGATGGACATACTAGAGGAGTTGTGAAGAATTTTAAATGATTTCTCAGGATTTTAATAACATGTTTGTCCTTGTACTTCTCTAATGATGAATTATTAAGGCGTTGAAAGCAGCAGCAAGGCCCTTTCTGGCATATGCACAGTCACAGATTTTGGCCGTGAACGTATTTAAACTTGGGCAAATGACAAAATTTACATGTGGACCAAATGCAGATCAGCAACCACAGAAAACATAAATTTGTTTTTACATTAGTATGGCATATTATGTATGGAAGTATTAGTATTATATTGAAAGAGGCTTTTCTCAGCTATAGCCTATATTATATTCACTGAACATCAGTAGTAACATACAGAGTGCCCTTTAAACTGCTGTGGACTGTAGCTTTATCAATCCATTACTGTTTCTTATAAGTGCACAAAACCTTTAGTAGCATGCTGGCTGCTGCCGTGCTCGATTTTACAAGCAAAACATTTAATCCAATGATAAAGTCAGAATGCCATGTGGAAATTTTGTGGACTAAGTCTTCAGGGTTCAACTCTTTTTAGAAAGTCATCCTTTTTCAGATGTTTTCATTGCTTTGATCTCAGATTTCAATTCCTGTTTGGTAAGAATTACAACTCAGAACTGCATCTTTTTTTTAACAATAAATTGGTTAATAATGTTTATGTACAATCCCCTTTTGGTTAGAATTGGTAGCTAAGATGACTCTGGGGGATTGAGGATTCCAGTTTAAGTTCCCAACTGGTAAAGCAGGTGGCTCTGCAAGTATTCCATGGGCACAGTCTAGTGATAAAATGCAGAGGCACATTTTCTAATTATATTATCAATTTATTTCAATGTGTTTAAAATGGTATTGTTATTTTAAGAGCAAATGCATAAAAAAAAATTAGGTACATCATATCTTCTGTCTCATGTAGCCTGAACCAAGCAGCTTTTATTTAAGCCGAACAAAGTAACAGTGTAGCCTAATTCTAACATATCACCAAATATATACACATATAACCAAGATGCTCTGTGCAATGAGTATAAACGATTTTTAGCCTATACCAGGATAATATTAGAATTGACTGATAAGTGACATATATTAAGTATTATTATACTTATACAAGAAAATGTCTCAACCGTTGCCACCATAAACCAGCTATTGTTTTTTTCTTTTCCTTTTTAACAAATAACCTAGTATTTATATATTTAACTTATAGATCAAGACAAACCTGATGTATTTTCTTTGTTGCTCAGTTATGAGATAGTGAGATATTGTTGCCAGGCTAATCATCTGATTTTAAAATTGATTTAAATACACAAAAAATATGCATAGTAAGACAAACAAACAACACACAACTTAATCTTTACTCATCCCTTGTTCTTTTCTAATTTGTTATTTGTACAGTAAAAGAAGCAACTGTAGAAGCCAATATATCTTTTTTTTTTACATATAGTCGTATGTTTGTGAACATGCGATTGGTTTTAAATGGATTTTCCTTATTAATCAAAACTTGATATGTGTCCTACAAGCTGATGTCTATGCAGATGTTTCCGGCAGAAATTCAGTGAGTGTTCAGTGGACTTAAAAGATATTAATCCATACTCATTTGTATTAACAATAGCACCTATGGGGGAGAAATTCAAACAGCTTAGCAACCTCCTGAGTGAAATTAAATGAGAGAAGCCAAGATGACATCTAGGATGCCTGTACATCTTCTCTATGGCAATCCATGTCAACAACATACATTCTACCTTGATAGACTCTTTCAGCACTCACATATCAACCAGCTTGACTTGAGGGATCCACAAATCCACCACAGCTTTCTGAGACAATCAAGCAAAACAACAGAAAAGGGTTGACTGTTCCTATCACAATGAATGTGTTTGGATGAAGATATTCATTTGACACAGCCACCTTTGCTTTATAAAATCTCATGGTTGACCAACATTTGTAGTAGCAACTTCGACTCAGAAGAACCACTTGCCAGTCTTTCTCAATTTTTTCTATGTTCAAGTGTAGATAACTGCGATGGAAAAAAATTGTATGGGTGTGTGCTGTATCTAGCCAGCTCCTGCAAACAATGTGTCAGATAAATGCAAAAGAATTAAAACACTACAACACAAAAACTGCATTATAAAGATAAATTATTTGGTACTAAGAAGTAAAGATTTTTTATGACATATTCTGAGCCTAAAAAAATAATAATTTTCCCATGATGCACTGAGCACTTCCTATTACTTTCCCATTTGCTTATTTTCCATCTATAGGACAGCACTGACATCATTAACACATTTCTCCTTTTTCTGCAAATCTTCCTGGATAACAGCTGCAGTATATATTGATCTGTCTTTCCTGTCCTCTCCAACCCCAGCCAGTCGAGGCAGATGACCGCCCTCCCTAAGTCGGGTTCTGCTGAAGATTTTCCCTTCCTGATAAAAGGGAGTTTTCTTTCCCACTGTCACCTCGTGCATGTTCAGGATGGGAGATTGGATCAAAGTCAATATTCAGTGGAATCTTTTTGGTTCCCTTACATAGGCTATTTATTATGAATTGGCTCAAATTGATCTCTGTGAAACACCCTGAGATGACCTTGTCGTGAAATAGAGTTTCACAAATAAAGCTGAATTTAATTGAATTATGCATTTAAAGGAAAACATGTACCTTGCGTGTTAGTGAAACATTACTTCTGTATAGCATCCACAAGGTTGGTAAGATATACTGAATGAAATTAAAAACACAGTCTGCATGTTGTTGGTCAGTAATATGTGATGCTGTAGATGAGACAGTGACATATTACATAAAAAGGGTTATAATTGCAACATTATGAGAAACTGACTGACAAAGACGTTCAACTATCATTTTTCAAAAATCTCTTTTAAAAATCAGTTGAATAAAGAATAAAAGAGTCAGCCTTCAGGAGACAGTATGCATCTTACAAAGGTTAACCTTTCTTCCTGGGTTCAGGGAAGGCAATGACAACGCATACATTCACACAATATAAATTTTGCTTGTGCTTTTATTCCCTTATTTTCCTTTGGAAAATAGATATTCATATTCTTCAACTCTATGGCAGCACAGCGGAACTGGGGGATGTATTATGCATTACGTTTTGTTACTGAATGGAATTACAGCATGGAATATAAAAATAAATAGAAGCTCTTGGATTGCCAAGGCATCGTTGACCATGATTGGCCTCAGTAGATGGTAAAGTTATGGACTAACTTTTTTTAGTCTGATTTAATGAAGCGAGTATTTAGAATTTCTTTGTATGATTTCAAAAGTAAGATACAGAGCTGAGGGAACTGCTTCTAAGAGACCAAAGATGGAGCTGAGCATTAGTTCAGACTTCAGAAGAAATCTTTACCATGACGGGAATTAATGGTACTCCACCTCTGGTCATTAAGATACATTAAAATATGAGGGCATAAGTGAAGCTGCATTAGAGTTTGAATCAACACTCAAGTCTTCAAGTATAAGCAAACCAAGGTTTTCAAGCAACCTATCTCCTTCCTTTATCCCAAGCTTTTTAAAACAGATATGTGTATGATCATCTCTTGTGTAATGTAGAAAAGTAGTATTTGTTTGTCTAAATTATAAATTTAGAGTTCAGTAAAGACAGAAATACATCCCAAGAACTATTGTTTCCTAGCCTTGTCACCATCAACTTGTTGTGACTAATACTGTATAGACGTTTATGGGCAATGTAGAGAAATATAACACTTTTTGAAGATTATTTGTTTATTTATCTTATACTAAAGCAACTGTTTGCCTCCCATAATTCTGGACCTGACTGAGTCAGTATGTTTAAAAACAAACTGCATCCTAAAATTCAATCTTTTGCTGAAATTGGTTGAGATAAAATCCTCAGAAGAGAGGAGCAGGCAGCAGAAACAGAGACACTGTTTCTACACTATCTTTGGGAACAGCATTCATCTGATCCATCATTTATCTTATCTGTTCTTTCCATTTTCTTTCTCCCTCAAACACACAGAAAAAAACACTGCTTTGATATTCATAACTTTATTTTCATTAACAAATGATACTTTTTGGAGGTATTTAATATGTTCATTCGTAACCATTCTTTTTAACTCATTGGGTTCAATAGTTTTAATGAGTTGCATGGTTGCTGTTCACATTCAAATTGACACTAAGATTTGTGCTGTGCATGACTGTAAATGGGCCGTTTTGAGGCAAAATGCTGAGTTAATATTTTGATTTCATTCTAGTCGTTTTTCAACCATTAATATTAAGCCGCCTTGTCAAGTTCTTATATCAAAATATAGATCTAAAAACATCAAGCAAGTGGTGAACATTGACATAATTTTAGTTCTGACATTGTGTAGTTTTGTTGATCTGACATTTTCACCAGTATTGAAATAACTGAGCAGCAGCACTAATAAAGCTAACCAGGAAAAACTTAAAGAGGCTATACCATAGTGGGTATGGTTACATGATGCTTTTAATTCCGAATTATTATTTCCAAATTAACTCATTCCGAATTAAATTAATGAAGCTTTGAGTTGACATGGACATTTTAATTCTGAATAAAATGTTTACATGGCATCATGTGTATTCTGGCAGAAGTGATGTAATCACACAGCAACTCTCTTCCTTGTTTGTAGCCTTAGCAGCTAAATGGAAAACGATCTAATATAAGCTATTTTAGCTTCGATTTTGGTTCAGTTTTTGAAGTACTAGATTGACACAAATATACGACTTCACTATATTGAGCAGCTGAAGAGGAGAACAAAAATACACGGGACCGAATATATAGAAGACGGTAGGCAAACTTTAAAAAAAAAAAAACAAAACTTTATTGCGTTTACCAAACA
The DNA here is from genome assembly GCA_037177515.1 of Pseudomugil tenellus. NCBI lineage: Eukaryota > Metazoa > Chordata > Actinopteri > Atheriniformes > Pseudomugilidae > Pseudomugil > Pseudomugil tenellus. The sequence goes on from JBAMHX010000021.1 coordinate 10,070,493, forward strand.
ACACGACGGGAGGTAGAAGAGTGCTCATGTGCGTCATTGCAGTGGGAGAAGGTAAACATGCGCAGAATGACCAGAATAAACCACGTGAGGAATTAAGTGTTTACATGAGACAAGAATTGTTTAATTCTGCTTTAAAATTACAACAAACCAGCCAGTTTATTTAGAATTAAGTTTATTTCAAATTAACAACTCCACGTGGAAGTAGGTGTTTACATGGTTACTTTTCATCTGTTTAAAGCGGAATTAACTTTTATTCTGAATTAAAGAGGAATTAAAGGTCCCATGTAAATAGGGCCATTCTGCACAATTTTGAACCATGTGTGAGGAGAACAGTTTAGTTTGAACTGTAAGCCATGCTTCTTCGCGTTTTTTCAAGTGAGAAAGACTCACTTGGCAAGAGTGTGATAACGCGCTCGTCTCAGAGTTGTGCAAGATTCTCTGGAGGAAACTTACATCTTCCAGTGTATTTACTGTTTTGGTTTCAGTAAATGGCTGCGTCTCAGGTAAATTGCTTTTTTTTCACTTCAATCCCAGCTTTCCTCTCAGTATTTGTAAATTGAACAAGCTGTTCAGTTTACAAGATCTGTCGTTATTACTGTCATACATTAGGAAAGAAGGAATCATGGCTAGGTGACGCTCCTTATTTTAAGATTGAGAGAAAAACTGTCAGCAAGTTTAGGAGATAGTTAGTATGAGCAGCTTTAACCAACTAAAAAGACCAGAACTTGTACATATACACAATCAATGAGTCCTTTTTAAAAAAGAATATAAAATTAGTTTATTTACAACATTATATACAGAATTGTGCCCCATGCATTTATCTTACAGAAGATGAAACTAACCAGCAATAGATCCTTTTATGTCAGAAACCTATATAATTTCCAGCTAAGTTTTACAAGCTTATAGTAGGTCACGAATTTCCTTTGGTTTTATATAGGTAGCAAAATGTACAAAGAGTAAATTTAAATATGTTTACAAATAAACAAAACAAATAAAGAAACAAAACAAAGTCTGCTTAACTCTTCTTCAAATTAACCATGTCGTCAAATATCAAGATAGTCTATTGTCTTCAGACCAGATTATGGGCAAACATGTCTTTGCTCTAGACACCAATGTCTAGTATGCAATATACTATATAGA